>VZTM01016972.1:243212-262753 GCA_013400555.1 Jacana jacana
GGAGTCCCACCCCCCCCCCCCCCCCCCCCATGAAAAGCAGGGGTCCCAGCCTCAGGCTGTTTTGCTCCCAGCAGCACACAGAGCCTACCCTTCCCAGTGCGTGCATGGCAGACGTGGCATTTATCTGGCTTATTCTGGGAACTCACAAGCTTTTCCAAGGAATTATAACGCATGGAAATACTGCTGGCCCAGGTGCAGAGGGAAAAAAATGTGCAAACGGGGCTTGCTCGCAATGCCTTGACTTGTTCCCTTTGTCCTCTTGGCCCTATAAACGTGCTTCCTTCTTTGGAAGACTGCTCTCTCTCTATGGGAGAGATGATGGCTGAGGGCCCAGCGGGCAGATGCACTGAACGGCTCGGTGGTTGAGGGAAGGGGTTGGAAATGGAGTTGGCCAGGGACAAGCAGCACAGCAGCAGATGGGGGGTGGGGATGGGGATGACAGGCTGAAACACCCCATAAGTTTTGGTTGCTTCCCCTCAGCTTGTGCTGTAGCTGAGGGAAAGGATTTTACACCCCTCCCAGAGGGGACTCCCTCTTTCTACAAGCCTGACTATACTTCTCACTGGATTTTTCCTGCACCACTTCTTGCCTGCCCTAAAATGTGTGCTCCATTCACAGCTGTTTGTCTTGTGTATGGGTTCCCTGCCTCACTGTTCTGCAGTGTTTGCATGCAGATAGGACTGACAGCTGCCCTCCCAGTGCTCCAGCGGCAGTCGGTTGGTTTGTTGAGGTCCCCTGGTGAAAGGGACAACCCAAGGTGAGGCTTCTTGGGTGTACCAGGCAACATGGCTGAGCCCAGGAAGAACTACAGACCCTTGAATTGATGATGCAGGGAATAGGCAGACCCTTAATTCCAGCCTTGCTCCCCTTTTCCAGTTGTGACCTAAAGTGAGCAGGCTCAGCACACAGCATTAATTCCCCTGCTGGCCACATCCCTTTTGCGAGGTTCATACACATGATGCTTCCTCAGCTGTCCCACTTCCCAGTAATAACACCCATCTCAAGCACACAGTGAGTTCTCATTTTCCAGCTCATCACCACAGTGCACCCTGCTGTTTCTCACTCTTCCTGGGACAACTCAGCTTTCGTTTTTGCCTCTTGAATCTCCTCACTGCAGTCCTGTGCCTCCTCCTGCTCCTACTTCAATGGTTTTCATACCTCCACTCTACTTCCTCTTCTGCCCCAGCCTCTTCCCTTGCATCCTCCAAAAATCCCCATCCACACTCACGTTCCTGGTCTCTCCCTCATTGCAATGAACACTCTGAAGCCAAGATGTTCCTCCTACTACTATGCATGCTTCTTGTTTCACTTGAAGACCAAACACTGCACCGTGTTCTATCATTTTTCTGTGTGATATGGGACTAGCCCTCGTCCTTTCGGAGGGATGTCAGTTCCTCCATCAGCCACAGCAAACTGCCTATCTCATAGGCACAGGGCAAGCCAGGTGGCATGTCTGGGCCCTGAGGCATTCCTATGTACCCACCAAGCCGTCTGCTATGAAAGTCTTATTTTCAGGCACACAGGGCATTTAGTAGCACTCATTATTTTTAAGCTATATCTTTACAGAACAGATTTTTAAAAAAATATAAATAATCTATCTTTTTATGTGTGCCTCCCCTCACCCTAATAAGTTCTTGGTGTTACCTCAGCTTCTTCAGGCTTTTTAATTTCACCTCTCGTCTTCTTTCTCATTACTGTAACAGCAACATGCAGAGGCCAGTCTCCTCTTCTCTCCTTAAAGTGCGACACAGCCTGTGGGGAATTTAAATTCCTCACCTAGCTTACGTCTTTGAGCTTTTATCAAAGCCAAGAGAATGAGGGTGCCTGAGAAATCCTATTACATTGATGATTCCTGGGTTTATTACTATTACTGCTGCGAGAGGCATCACGCCACTGAGCACAAAGGTGATGGCATGACGGGAGAAGCATTTTCTTACGTGCTGCAAGGAGCACGCTTTCAGGCTGACTAAAAATTTCCTGGCATGCCTATTTTGGGGGGGGGGGGGGAATTAATTTCAGCCCCTGTTGCCACAAAGCCTGAGGTGTCAGTGAAAGAAGCGGCGGCCAAGGAGTTCCTTAGCAGCCTGAGACGCCAGAGGCGCCAGCTGTGGGACCGAAGCCAGCCCGACGTGCAGCAGTGGTACCAGCAGTTCCTCTACCTGGGATTCGACGAGGCGGTGAGTGCCAGGTTTTCGGGGGTCCCTAAGGTTTCAGAGATGGGGATGCACAGCCGCAGGGGCAGCCAGGGGGGGGAAGCTGCCCCCGTTTCTGTTCACAGACACTGTGATTATTATTTTTTTTTTGGTTATTTTTCAAGTAGCGAATACTGCACAGAAACACAAGCTCCGCACTTGTTAGAGACTTCTGCTTTATTCTGTTAGGAGAGAGAGGTGACATTAAAAGCTTGCACGGAGTTCTTGCCTGCTACTGAGCTTAGGCTGAACAAATCGCGACCGGATGAAGTCTGCTTCGAGAAATAGGTGGCCGGATCCAAAGCAATCGATTCTGTTTTCAGGAAATTCATTTGGCAGCCCTCAAGCTGGTCGATTGGCTTTTTATCCCGCCGAGAAACCCACACCAAGCTGGTCGTGACTGGCATTCCTCAAGGAGAGGACAACCGCACTAACCATACGTACCTAAGGCGTGCGTGTGCCTCCGTGGTGCGGGGCGGCTCCTGGCCAGCCCCGTTTGATAATGTGCAGCCAACCTCCCTTCAAACACTCTTTTTTGGTATATATGGATACATACAGGACACAGTATTTATTTTTTTTTTTTTAAACCAGTTAATTCATAAAAACACAGGAGTGGAATCAAGAGTTCTGATTCCACAATCAGAATCGTGGCTCCATGCAAAGCCCTGTATCTACAGGTGCTGAAAATGGGGTGAAAAACGTGCATTTAGTCACAGTCCCACACGTGGAATAATCTCTAAGAGGTAAAAATAGTTATAGATGTTGAAATTCTTGGCTTCTGTCAGCTGTGTGAATACATTTAATGAGGCTGCATTGGCACAGGCAAGCTGGAGCCCATTTTGGACCTTCATGCTATGTGAATCGCTAAGGAGATGAATGCACTCATTTCCAAAGCCAGAACAATTAGAAAAATAATCCTTTGCTTGGACTGAAATAACGAAGGATGGAATTTTTTTTTTTTTAATCCTCCTGGACATTATGCAGGTAAAAGTGACTTTTTAACAGCATGGCTGTATTCCCACCTCAATAGGAACGGGAAAAATAAGGTTTATGCATCAGAAACTGAAGACTGGGGTGAATATCAAGAAGTAATAAGGACAAACCATGCAGATAGAGGAGAATTCTCCTCTGAGTTCCTGTGTGCGTTTCAAAATCTGAGATGAGGCCCGTTGTGGGATACAATGCATCCACTAAGTAGGTTTTCTTGAGTATGAAGACACAGTTTTAACAATGAAATAACTGTTTGCTCCAGCAAAGGACTCAGGCCTTACTTATCCATTGTGTATTTTGCAAAACTTTTTTTCCAAATCTCAGCCAAAAATATTTCCAAAGAGTCATTCAGATGGAAGGGCTTTGGCTTGGCAGGCATTTGATACCCTTGCAGGCAGGTTTTTTTTCCCCCTGCTGTTGTGAGCAGAATTGAACTGCTTATTGCATTCCCATAGCTAGAAGGCTGCACCGTACCTTCATTTTCACCCAGGCAAAATGGGAGTGAAAGCACCCAGGCATAAAGCAAAAGCCTGTTGCAGCCACTTTGCTGTCAGGAACACTGTGACTAAAGGCGACAGAGAAGCAAGCTTCCAGATTTTCAAGTAGAAAACATTGAAATGTTTCTACAGTCCGCCACTGAAGAGGCAATATAAATATGAAAGGTTGCAGGGGCTCTCTGTTAAAACACTTTACAGCAGGCAGAAGGTTCCAGGCGGGGCTGGGCAGGACAATTTCTGCACTTGAGACCCAAAGTGAAGGTAGGTGCAAGTCACAAAAGACCTAGAGGGAGAGATTACATTTTGAAAAACGATCTCAATTTCTGATTGATCTCAAACGCAAATGGTCTCAATTTCTGAAAGAGACAAAAAGGAGCCTCTTGCATCACTTCTATTTCACCCCCTTCACTGTAAAGTTTCAGGACTGGAAAGCAAGTATTTTCTTTTTTTCTTTTTGGCAGAAATTTGAAGACGACATCTCCTACTGGACCAACTTAGGGCGGGCCCGGAACGAGTACTACGGTGGATACTACCAACACCACTACGATGAAGATTCACCAATCGGCCCACGAAACCCACACACCTTCAGGCACGGAGCAAGCGTGAACTACGATGATTACTAATGCCATTTATCCTTCTGGAGCTGACTGAGGCCTGTAGGGCTGCACCAGGCGAGGCCGAGTCCTCCCTCAGTCAGAATGACCCCGCTTTCCTCCTGCTCTCGTATAATGGGAAGAGTAAAGTAACCGCCAGACTGCGAAGAAACCAACATGACTTTTCTCTTATTTGTTCTTTTTTTTTAATTATCATTACTTAGTGGTGCATTACATATAAAGTGTTATAGAAATAAAGCTTTTTTTTGATAATACAAACAGGTTGCCATTATATAGTAGCGCAACAGCAAGTTTCATTCCAATTGTATTATTCCAGAATTCCTTTTTAAAAGAGGGCTTTTTTCATTTGCTTTCCTGCAATCAATTGCAAAATGACACTGTATCATCTAGTTTGGCACACAGGACACATGCTGTAAGCCAATGCATTTCAGATGCGCCTCTTCATTCAGATTTGTGTCAACAAATAAATCCAGTTATTCTTGTGGGGGAAGAAAAAAAAACCCCGTTCCTCTCAGCTGAAGTGCTGCCTTGTTGCCTCCTCTGCTGTTTCCATACCTACCGTGCACAGCCCTCCAAACCGGCGTGACACGGCACTTCAACAAATTCCTTTCGGGGCGAGGACACAGATAATTCACACAAAAGCTAAATTCAAGCGCAGAGGAGCTCGCCTACCAGTGAAAGGAAAGGATTCTCCAGGGAAAGGGCTCAAAGCAGGAACCTGACTTCAGAAGTAATTGCTGAGATGCCGAGCGTCTTACCTGAGTGGCCCCAACCCTTCCCAGGCACAATAACCCAAAGGTTACCTTTGATGAATACTCCCCTTTGTGTCCTTTCCACGTAGCTGCAAGCTTTCGGTGCAGGTTGAAACAGGGAAGAAAGTAACAAAATAAGCTATTTAAAAGACAATTAGTATCAGACAGCATCCATCCCCAGACATCATTTCCTACCAGGAAGTTGCCTCTATCCCCAGTTCAAACTGGTATCTATAGACGTTAGGCTGAGCATCAAAATGCATCAAAAACTGGGCGTTTGTTAACGAAGCACAATGGATTAAAAGGGGGTTGGTTGGTGGGGTTGTGTGTGTTATGGACCCAGAAATATGACCAACGTTTCTATCACAGCAACATCAGCTTTGTGGCTGCTTCTCTCTCATTACTCTAGAGAAAGTCCTGGCACAGATGGAAGCCTAGGAGGGAGATTCCAGCTGTCAGGGGCTTCAGGAGGAGCGTGGTCAGGGGAAAGCACTGCTGGAGCTTGACAAGTGTAGAGGATTGGGAAGGGGCAGGTGAGGAAGGCTGGCTGACTCCAGGAGCTGAAGAATTTGGGATGAAGAGAGCCGAAAAATGTATGCTGCAAACTGTAGCAGTCAGAGAAGACAGCACGGACGCTTTAGCTGCCTGTCATCTACAGCTTACAAGAAGTTTCCAAAGCACAGATCACGGTAACACCATTCTCTACACTTCACTTACTGCTTTCTTAACTTTGCCTGTATTTCCTAATCTCTCACTTAACGCCTCCCGTTGCGTGATGGACTGGTGTCCGGGAGAGGCAGCCGAGTGCTATCCCACTCCCTGCAGGAACTCTTCCAGGGAGACAGCTCTTTGCCAAGGGAGCCAAACTGAACAAACACGTTAGTCACTTCTCCTTTGCACGCACAGATACGCACTGGCCGAATGCGCTCCAACAAACTCAGCTTTCCCCGAGGTTTGGAGTGCCTCCTCTTAGAATCCTTGGCAGTTGAACTGGTTTCAACTGGTGTGTTTCCTCATTAGAAGACCCTTTATTCCCTAGACGGAATCATCATATTCTGAGTCAAGCACACACTCTTTACACAGTTGGAAAACACCTATTCCTAGAAGAATACTTCCATTTTGCGCCCTATCAATAACGTGCTCAGAATTTGGCAACGTTTGCAACCGTGCTGATAATTTCCATCATTTCCCAGAATTTACAACAACTGGGAATTCAGACCTGCTGAATAAGGAAGAATGGGGAAAAAAACCCAAAGTGCTGTAAATAAATACCATCCCTCCCTAGGCCTTTGTGAGCCGTGTCCATTCCTGCAGGCTGACTCAGTCCAGCAGCTTTCTGTGCCTTGCAGGCTCACCACAAAGTCTACGATCTCTCTCTTGTGGATTCTTGTTGTATTTTAGGTGTGTGACAACAACCCCATGTTTTCAGTCGCTGAACAGTGCTTAGTGCTTGCACATCATGAAGGCCTTCTCTGTTGCCCACGCTACCCTAATGACAGGTAGGCTAGGGGCAGGCAAGAAGTTAGGAGGGGATGCAGGTAGGACAGCTGACCCCAACTGATCAATATTCTGTACCATATAACATCTGGCTCAGCAATACGAGTTGGGAAGAGGAACAGATGTGGGTGAGGGGTTTGTCTTCCAGGGTAGCCATTGCTCAGGAACTGGCTGGGCATCAGTCTTGCTTAGGGGAGATGGAGCCTTTGCACTGCTTGGGGGTTTTGCCTCCACTTATTAAAATGCTCTTACCTCAGCCCTCAAGTTTACTCACTTTTGCTTCTCCTGTTCTCTTAGTCATGCTCTTGAGGCAGGGGCCATAAGGGTATTTAGCTGCTGGTTGGGGTCAACCCACCACAAGGCATTGGAATGGACTGCCCAGCGAAGAGATGGAATCGCCATCCCTGGATACATTTAAAAGACGAGCAGACATGGTGCTGAGGGACACGTTTCAGTGGTGGTTTTGGCAGTGTTTAACAGTTAGACTTTATGATGTTGAAGGTCCCTTCGAACCTAGACGATTCTGTGATTCTAAGGCAATAGCTCTAAGGGGAGTGCATCCTCCTTGCAGATGGGTCCCCCTGACTTGAAAGTGCAGCAGTTGCAACATTGCAAAAGTGCGGGCAAAAAGGTACAAATAGCAAAAGGACATGCAAAAAGGGACAAACAAAGCAAGCAGGTATGTGCCATCAAGGGCTGGGGCAAAAGGAAGAAGACTATTAGAAAAAACAGTTGGTCAAATATTCAGAGTTAGTTAAACTTCAAAGCAAACTACATTAACAGACAAAACCAGGCACACACATCACCCCTCCCCCCCCACCTCAGCCATTCCATTCTGCTGCACAGACAGCACAGAGCGCTTCATCATCATCCCCAGCCACCCCGGCGTTGACACCATGTAACCCCTCCACCAAGAGAGAAGAGTAGCCATTGTTCATTGTGGCTCCCTGCAGAACAGCAACAGCTTGGCCCGGGTCCAGCACTTCATCTTTCGGCACCCAATGCTGCCACAGGCCCCTGGCTCATGGGTGTCAGCCGCGCAAGTCCCTCAGTCGGACTGAGAGGACACTCCCGCCTCCTCTGCTGAGAACACCTCTAAGGTAACCCTTCCATGTCACAGCATGGAAGAACTCCTGCCGTTCCTCCATGCTCACTCTCATATACTCCAATTCAAGACAGAGACGTCTCTCTCTCTCCAGATTAAGCATCTTCATCAGCAGTCTTAAATATACATTTTTTTTTTTCTTTTTGGGCCTTCATTGCCTTTAGGTTCCTACTTGTAACACAAACACCTTGGGGATGAGGGAGTGAATGTCTGTGAGGGTACTTAGCTGCTGGTTGTGGCCAACCCACCACAAGTGCTTGGGCACTTTCACCCCAAGGCTGTCCCTCGGGTGGAAGATGTAGTCTTCTTTTCTCAAAAGAGCTTTCTCTACAGTGGGGTGGATGAAGCCCAGATTGCAATACTTAAGGCTATCCCACAGTTCCCTCTGGCTTCATGTTTTGGATGGTCCAACTGCTTCAGCCATAGCATGGACCAAGGCATTAAGAGGATCCCCCTCCTTGATGAAGAGCATGTCGCAAACTGGCAAAACATTGCAAGAACAAACCAGCTGCTGCTTGTTCCAGGCTGTAAATGGCAACACAGTAAGACCAGCAAAAAGTTGTTGGCACATTTGCTATGAAACAGTAAGTGAGTGAAGGAAAGGAACTGGGAAAAGGAAGAGAGAACCAGAGTCTGTTTTTTTTTTTGCAAGAAATATGAATTGTTACTTTAGGGAAAGACCTCCCTGTTGATATGGAATCGCGTTCAGGAACCTCCTGCCATATAAAAGGAGCCCTGCTTTTCTCCAGAGCTATTGCTGCTGCTCCTGGAAGCTCTGGGGAGTCAGAACTGCAAATAAGGCATTCCTTTCTCCTGCTGCTTGGGACCCAAGCACAGGGAAACGTTTGCAACTACGGATGTGTGGTGGCCACATTCCCACCAATTTCAGGGGGAGGATGTATGGATGTTAGAGCTAGCAACGTTGAGTACAGACTTCCTTTGCTATTAACAAAAGCATCTTCTTCCTGGGGACAGGTCCTCCCCCATCAACCTTTAGCAACCCTCAAAGACTTCTTGGCCTCAAGTTAAACTCAGCATTAATTAATTAAACTCAGCCTAGGGACTGGCTCCATCCAGCACACTGATCAAAGTCCTGTTTCACCCTCTGTAGCCTATTCTCCAAGGCAAGTGAATTTATGCAATTGGGTTTGTCTTCCCGCTCCTCCCTTGTCTCTTTCAACTTCGAAACTCAATTCCAGCCCCACCTGACAGAAGTGGAAGCTTTTTCAAATATTTTACATTTCTAAAAGTTCCTTGAAAAAACAGATGACAGAGATGCTCACAAATGCCCAGAGGGTGAAGAGCTCACTGGCTACTGGATCTGCCAGAGTCTACACAGGTTAAGGAAAGCTGCAAACGGTGTAGACACTGGAAGACTGTCAGATCATGATTTCCCCACATGGCAAAAAAATCTAACCTAAAGATAGACACGAGGCTTCTCTAGACCACACATTTATGGAACTTAAAATCAGGTCTGCAAGTGTCGCTGTAGCTTGTCTGTAGACCAGCGGTGTGGTTTACAAAGCTTCTGAACAGCACACAGATAGAGAGAAAGCAAAAGTACCTAATGTTTAAAAAGATAATAAATCCTAGAACTGTGGACCTGACACCGTGAGAACATCCGGCAGCAACAGACAGCGATCTTCCTTGTAAAGTTCAAGGAATCCACAGCAGTGAATGCCCTGCACATCTCTCCTAGAAGGCTGATCTCGCTCCCCTGCACCAAGATGACCAGTTCACACCACAGCCCACTGCTACACTGCATACTCCCTGCCGAGAGAGGACTTGCATCTAATGCCCATTGAGCTGCCTGTCTGTGCAGATCACTGTGTCTAAACAGCCACCTCAAGCCTGGTCATGTCAGTCTTACTTTGTCTGCCTGACCAGGCAACGGCAGAAAATCCCAATTCTTAAATTTCCTAAAACAAAACAAAAAAAACCCAACCCAAAACCCAAACCATTATGTTGTGTTCAGGCATGGAATGGAGAACATGGCTTGGCTTCATTTACTCTGGAGTCCTCCATTTCCGAGCTTTAAGTGATGTATTCCACCGCCCTCCTCTCAACAGTGGCTGTTCTGGAGAGGCAGCAGCTGTTTCTCACCTGTGGCTCCCTGCAAGCTTGATGCCTTCTTCCACTTTCCAAGATGAGTAACCCCCCCCAGATGGGAGCAGAGAGCACTGACACACAAACCCTCCTTCTCTCCTCTGCCTTCTTGAAGGCTCAGTTCAGACCAGACCAAACTGGAAATTACCCCTTAAGACTTTCAGTCTTAACCACCAGCAGACTCTGTTTTAACACCCCTGATCCATGCCTTTCCCATCAGCTGGAAGGCTGGAAGGCCATTCAGCGGACTCAAACATGAAGGACACAAACAGTTGCCTCAGCTGCTGTTTCTGGAAGATGCTATTTAGAGAGAAGATGGGGATTGAACGAGGAACCTCTGAAACCAAATCAGCACAAGGAAAGCAGCAGATCAGTACCGCCTCTCACCCGGGCCCAGCGGGAGGCCTGCCACACACTCACAGATGGGTTGTGTTGGTACCAGGCATTTGCCCTCTCTCTCTCCCATTTGCTCCTCTTATGAAGGAGGTCAGGCTAGAAAGTAACCCTAAAAAGCTTTTACATTCCCATCTGCAGCTATCCAAACGTTCAGACGTCCTGAGGGATTCTTATTTACCATTTCAGAAACGGCACACTTTGTGCCTGTCTCCAGGAGCGTGCTTCTTCCAGTACAGTTTATGCATTTTGCACTGAAGTAATGGGATTAAATGAAAACCATTCCTGGAAGGGACGGCTGGTACCCACAGATCCCATTTATTCCCAGTGGCTGCTCTAAATGCTGAACTGAGGTCGCATCCTCATGCGCCCACCTCTTCATCCATGCTTTGGCACAATCTGAGCACAAGCTGAACGAGGAGTAAATATAAGGAGAAAGAGCACCTTCCCCCAAATATAATCTAGAGCTTAAGGGTTAAACCCACCATGCTGGGATCTGATTAGCAGTTCTTGCCACGAGACTATTAAAGAAGCCGGCACCACCTTCACATACATCCAGCTGTGGCTTTGAGTATAGAGAGAGCTGTGCTTTGTGAGTGTATCGGTGATGACAGGTTACAGGCACATTTGGAGCACGCACGCCACGGTTTACTTTTCAGGCAACTCAACGTGGAATAAATGCCCAGATCAAGTACCTCAAAAAAGGCTTCAAAGAAAAAGCAGACCCCGGGCTGCCCAGCTGTGAAAAGATAGAAGCAATGTGTAATACCTAAACTCTACCTCTGAGTCTGGGCAGGAAAATGCTCCCTGGCTGCCCGTCTCAGTGGCATGGCAGATTTCTGCTGGAGGAAAACCTGCAGGGTTTCTTCCACATGAGCAAGGAAGAATCCGTTTTCTCTTAAAAGGATCTTTGCAGACCTGGTCCAGACCAGACACACAAAAGACCATGGCAGCCCCATCACCGCTGGAGTCCTAGGGATCTTGACTAGACAGAATGGATGGCAGTCCAAGCCTTGCAGGCACTGGGAGGCTCTGATGGATGGGATGCTCAGAACAAGGGGGACTAACTCCCACACTGCTCCCAGAGTCCTCCCTGGATCTGGGTGTCAAGTCACTGCTACGGGTAACTCCCACTTTGACCTTCAACTTAAAGATACTCCAAAGCTAATTAAACTTCAGGCTTTAATGAGATAAAGCCAAGTAACTTTGCTTGAGGAAATTTAGGACTTCCAATTGTGAGTGTAGAGTAGGGCTGATGGTTGGACTCAATGATCCCAAGGGGCTCTTCCACCCTGAATGGTTCTAAAATATATCTTTTAAAAACTCTCTGCCAATCTTCCCTCCCCAGGTGTCCAGTCTTAGGTATTAATAATGAAGGGGAATTATTAAAAAGAAGGGGAATTGGATTTTTTTGGTTGCTCGGTTGGGTTTTATTTGTTAAGATGACAGGCATAGTTATCAAAGTTGAAAGCATTTACTGGCAATTCATCGGCTGCTTAAAATAGCAACATTTCCTCCGTTGGGGAGGTTCAAGTTAAGACTCTGCATTTGAAAGAAATCTTATACTCCTGCATCACTCTCAACTACCTAGAAAACATCATGATGTTTCTGTCTGATCTATTTCAACAGACAACCTGCAGCCCTTCCTCTGGATCTGTTAAGAGAGAACCAATGAAAACCCAATGTCATTAAATTCGAGCTAATTATTTACAGACTATTACTTGCGAATTAATATACAATAAATGCACAGATGTCTAATGCCAGAGAAGTGGCCACAGTGAAACCCTGAAACTAGTCACTAGAAGTTTCAATATTTTATTAAAATAGCATATTCAACCACTGTAACCAATAATACATTAACTTTATTCCCAGAGTACGCACAACACAGTAGTGATTCAAAATATCCTTATCCATGGTGATCAATGAAAATATCTCAAATTCAAGTGTACAACTAAAACTAAACCTTTGAAAAAAATCTCTCCTTTAAAGAATACATAAAGCTCTCATACAGAATTCTTTTAAGCTCCCTTTAGACGTCAGGCAGACCTGACAATACCACTACCTTTTCTCTTATGCATAGTAGAACATCTCATATTTTATAGTACCCATTTCATAAATAAATTGGCATTTTCCATCCCGTTTGTGTTTTTCGTCAGCTTCACAAAGAAACCAGTAAATAAAACTGTCAAGGACAGTCACAACAAAATGATCTCACAGCAAGATATAAAACTTGAAGATACTAAAAGATGCTACTACTCTATTGTACATAAAAAGACAGATTTAAAAAGTGCAAGGCAAGATTTGCAGGGGAAGGGGAATATTTGTTTGATATTTTTTAGGCACATCCACTTCTTCAAAGCAAGCTTCAGAATGAAATTCCAGTTTGTTCTTCATTATACCTGTTTCAAAGTCTCTCTCTCTCTCTCAAAAAAAAAAAAACAAACCCAAACCCAAAACAACAACAAAAAGAATTTCCAAAAATAAAATAAAATAAAAAAACCAAACAACCCAAGAAATGAAAAATTACATCCGTCAATCGTCAGGCAGGGCATTTCCTGTCCAACCAACAGTCTTCAGTTATGTCTTGTTCTTCCTTTTTTCATCCTCGCGGGTTTGGGCTTGGGAATGTACTGATTGTTCGCCTGATACTCAAGTTCTTTACGGAAGTAATGAATTGCTTTATTCAAACCTTCTTCCAACGGAACCTGTTCCCAAAAGCGAGGAGAGAATCGAATCACCCTGAGTTCCCATCGGCTCTTTTCACAACGGTATCTTTTTTCATACAGCTACCAAAGCGCTGCTAGGAAGTCTCACTCTCAGCCTGTGTAAGTATTAACAGCTCCACATGCTGGCTACATCTCTGCACTGCTGACCCGTCTTAGCTTTTAAACCTCAGATACGTTCTCTGATGTTTTAAGTCAAAAAGCCCAACAAATGTGAATCCCATCCGACGGGTTACACAGTCGGTCTGTTTACTGTCCGAATGGCCTTCATATTTCTACTTTCAATTCATAATACATGGAAAGAGACAGACAGACATTTAAGCCCCTTCCGTTTTTAGCGATGAAAGATTGTCTTTGGCAGATTCTCACAGAATGGTATTCACCACAGAGGGTATAAAGGTGGTGGGCTTTTTTTCTTAGTTTTTATTTCTTCGGTGCTTCATTGATATAGAGAAAAAGGGATACTAATTATGATCCAGTATCTCATTTGATAGTCTCAAATCCCACAGAATTGTTGCTCTTCAGGTTTTACACCTGTATTTAACCCCTAGAATTTGTAGACAAGAACAACAGAAATACTACCCACTTTTCTCAGGAGCCATATGCTCTGACATACTTGCATCATCTATACAGGAGGATAAAATACTGGCACAAACCCTACTTACTTGCTATTGTCCTTTTACTTTCAGGCATAGTCTATTAATATCATCCAGTGCCCCTGTGAATCCTTTCAGAAGGTCTGGAGATCTTTGACTGCAAATCTAAAAAGCCTAACAAACCACCATGGCTAGCTAGAATGGGGAGCTAGCTAAGAACTCACACTTTCTGGGGATTAAGTAGACCATACATTCCCAAACAAGCCAGCTCTTATCATCAGCTACGCACAGTTAATGTCACCAAAAAGACTGAGAAAGAATAAAAGCAGCAACCACAGGAATTTTTTAACTTCTCCTATGTATTAATTGGGCAGAACAACCACAGCCTCAGATGGCTGGTAACTAAGGTTTAGAGGTGGACAGGCGTCACTGCAGGTGGTGAGATGTTAGACTAACCCTGAGCAGGTTTCAAACTTACAAACACACAGAACAGGCTTAACATCTCTGCACTTGATATCCATAGTCTATAATAACAGTCTTCTGCCTTACTTCAGTCCACCAGAATAAAAAAGAAAACCTACAAATGTGTCACCTCTCTCTGGCTACCTTCTGTTTTGCCCCAGTTTCACGTATTTCCCTTTAAACAAACTAAAACCCAGAACGTTATTTTGGTGCTCATATTTCTCCCTATTGATCTAATCAAACTTTTTGGTTACAACGATGCCACAGATCATCTTAAAAACAGTCTTACTCCAAAGATTTTCTAAAATTCTTTTTTTCATTAAAAAAAAGCAATTCTTGTCCTTCCATAATGCATGATACCACAGCAAAATGGGAATGAGGACTGCAAACTCATTAGCTCTCGTAACTACATAGCAGGTATTTCAGAGGATCCATGGGGCTTACAGAAAGGTAGGTAGACACTTCACAATGTGAAAAGGTTAAAATGCCTGTCCTAAAAATGTTTTGGTTCTTTTTTTTCCCCTGCTTAAGTCTACTACAAATGCTAATGATATTGTGCTCTTCTACATGTCACAGGCCATACAGTCTTACCCAGAAGTTTCTGAATCACGAGGTAGGGCTACATACAAGAGAGCCTTTCAAACAACTGCCCTAAGCAGATATTCTAGTAACTGAAATGGATCGTTACCGTGTGGTCCTCTCCCACCCGCCTCGGCCTCCCTGTTTTTACACCCACCCACTGTAATGCAGCTATACGTACCACAGGTTCCCAGCCAAGCAATAATTTGGCTTTTCTGATGTCAGGTTTTCGTTTCTGAGGGTCATCCTGTGCCTCTGAGAGAAACTGGATTTCACTCCCACTGCCTATTAAACAAGAGACTGTGCGTTATCACCTGCAATTCACTACGCTTTGCATTTACATCTTCCCTACCTATTGAAGCATCAGGTCTTCCTGCAGCTTTCTCCTTCGTAATTCTACCATAGAAATGTTTTCCACAGACACAGCTGCACTGCACATGACAGCTGGGTGAACCAGCTGCCCCACACACAGCAACACGGATTCGCAGAGCATCTCACAAGGCTTTCGGCATGGATTCACAGAGAGGAAGTTATGCTTGACCAGCCTAATAACCTTCTACAATGAAACGACTGCTTCAGTAGGCAGGGGCAGAGCACTTGATGTCATCTACCTTTACTTGAGTGAGGCTTTTGACACTGTCTCCCGTAACATCGTTATTGAGGGCTGAATGAGCAGACAGTGAGGTGGATTGAAAACTGGCTGCGTCGCTGGGCCCAGAGGCCGGTGATCAGCAGCACAAAGTCTGGCTGGAGACAGATCACTACTGGTACACCCCAGGGGTCAGCACTGAGTCAATACCGATACATCAGAACGCTGTGCTACCGTCCAGAGACCTCAAGAAAGGAGACTGGAGAAAAGAGCTGACAGGAACCTCATGAAGTTCAACAAGGAGAAGTGCAAAGTCCTGCACCTGGGCAGAAACAACCCCAAGGCACCAATACAGGCTGGGGGCCAACCAACTGGAAAGGTGCTTTGCAGAAAAGTACCTGTTGATCCTGGTGAGCCAGCAATGTGCCAGCAATGTGCCCTTGCCACAAAAAAGGCAAATGGTATCTTGGGCTGCAGTAGGAGGAATGCTGCCAGCAAGCCAGAGGAGATGATCTTCCCCCTCTACTCAGCACTGATTACTGATACTGATACTCAGCACAATGAGATACATCTGGAGGGCTGGGTCCAGTTCTGTGCTCCCCAGTATAAGAGAGACATGGACATACTGGAGACAGTACAGCGAGTGGCTACTAAGATGATGGAATCAGCTGCCCAGGGAGGTGGTGGAGTCACCCTCCCTGACTGTGTTTAAGAGTAGATTAGATGTGGTGTTGAGGGATCTAGTGTAGGGGAGAACTTGTAGAGTAGGGCTGATGGTTGGACTTGATGATCCCAGGGGTCTCTTCCAACCTAAATGATTCTATGATTCTATGATGGAGGGACTGGAGCATCTCTCCTATGAGGACAGGCTGAGAGAGCTAGGACTGTTCAGCCTGGAAAAGAGAAGTCTCAGGTGGATTTTATCCATGTGTAGAAAATACCTGATGGTGGGAAGTAAAGAAGATGGAGCCGGGCTCTTTTCAAGAGGCGCCTGGTGACAGGATCAGAGGCAGTGGGCACAAACTGAAACACAGGTTCCCTCTGTACATTGGGAAATGCTATTTTATTGTGAGGGTGTGACCCAGCACTGGCACAGGTTGCCCAGTGAGGCTGTGGACTCTCCATTCTTGGAGATACTCAAAAGCTGTATGCACATGTTCCTGAGCCACTGCTGGCTGTAGATGGCTCTACCTGACCAGAAGGATTGGACCAAATGACCTGAAGAGGCGCCTGCCAACCTCAACTATTCTGAGATTCTCTTAGCACTTTTGCATTGCAAAAGGACTTCACCTCCTCCTCTCCAGTCTGATTTAATTTGCCAGTACAGTACTTGCCTTTCCTCATGACAATAGACAGAAACAGGACAATTTCTCAAACCAAATCTACCAAATAGTTTACATGCCGTGTTACTGTGGCATTTCATGGATATAGAACTAAACCACCTCTTTGGGCAGACTGAAAATTGTTTGTGAATGCACAGAAAAATGGAAGTAACAATTAGTTTATGTGCCTGATGGGTTTGGTGCTCTGATTTTTCAGCTTCCTTCCCTAATCTGTAGATTCACAGATGTTTTCCAGAGGAGAGAGTCCCCTGTGAGAAACATCACATGCATCAGCTTCTGTACTGTATATTTGAACTTGTCTTTTTCAGATCCCTCAGAGGCACCGCTGGAATTTACAGACTGCAAACTCTTGCCTAACGGCATCAGTATGTTTCATCTCATTAGGAAGCCCGCACTAGAAGACTAAGTGCAGCTCTTCACCTCCATTCTTGAGAGCTCTGATTTGCTACAGGTATCAGAGGAGGAATGCAGAGAAAGCCACGGTGTTTTCTTCCCAGCCACATACAAGGGAGGTGCTGACAGCCCTCGCAAGAGTCACCGGTAGATGAGAGAGAAGTCATGAAAGACTGTCACCACAGCATAAGGTATTTAACAGTAGCTGAAGGAGAACAGCCTGTGTTAAGTGTGAAGAACCACCTTGCTGAAGTATCTGTATTTCAGCTAAGCTGTTAAGCGAGACGTTTTCATCCATGCGCTTTCCCGTTTCATTTATGAATTGTCCTTGTGCCAAAACAAAGCTAAACAGATGCGTAAACATTACACCAAATAATTGGTACAGATCACACACACAAATAATGCATTCATTCCAATGCAATATTTTCAGCCATGCAATATTTTACACAGAATTGAGAAGATTTGGATTATCTTATTAATATTTAATTATAAGATCAGGATACAACTAAATGTCTTTGATAAAGTTATTAAGAGATCCAGAGACCAATTAAATTATCCATGTCTTACACACACTAATCAAGTAATAATAATCTATCGACAATAAGTACTTCATTAGCTTTTCTAAGAATTACTTATCATACTCACCAACAAGTTTTTTAATTAACTGGGCAAATTCTAGGATAGTGTGCTCTTCTGGGTTTCCCTAGAAGTAGAAGGGATGTTCATTACAATAAGGATTAAGCACCTTATGACACTCTAGCTTTTTGATATGGGACAATCCTAACAGGGTCGTGTTAAACTCTGAAAAAGGCTAAACATTATGCCTTATTCCTACTATGATGAAAAAGATGTAACTTTGACAAGCTCCATATACATTAGAAAAGCGGCCTTCAGTACATTTGCCTCGGTAATTCAACGTATGTTGGGGGTTAGCCAAAAAAAAAACCCAACCCATCAGCGTGTAAAGAACGGGTAAATACACCTCAATCAGGGTAAAGGCACGTGCCACTCAGCATCCCACACAACCACATCATCAGTTTGAAATCTGGATTCAAGGACTTGGCTGAATTGAGGACAGGTGATATAATGCAGAAATATGATAAATTCTCAGTTCATCCAAGATTAGGAAACCAACCTAATTTAGCTGCAAAACAATTGCTTCTGCATTTACTACAGTTTATGTATCAATAAGGCTGCTTGCCTTCTTATACAATATTCATTTTCTTAACTCTATATTTTTTTTTACCCAACTTGCATGTGGACTTTTGACCATGATTCCAGAACAAAATCCTGAGAGCTTAGTGTTAGCATCAGCTCACCTTCACCAGCCTCAATTCCCTGCATCCCTAGCTTTCCTTGTTGCAAAACTCTTCTTTACTACACCTTGTTTGACCTAAAGCTGAATGTTTAGATACATATAGATTTAAGCACTGAGTTTTCTGGAGACAAAACATGTCATGGGTTTTAAAAGGACCAGCATTTGGATAGAAACATAGACATGAATTCATGACCACAGTAAAAAAGGAAAATCTAGTGAACAACTACCCTCCTGAGTTGAAAATATGATCTGGCAAAAGTTGGCATACACTGAAACGACCTGGCATATGCATCCTTTTCTTATATCCGCTGCTGAGGATACGGTTACAGCAAAGGGCATGGAACAAACATCTGATTAGAAAAGTTAAGGTCTACACAGTTTTAATCAGTATGAGAAAATTATACAACCAAACACTATCCTATTTCCCTCTAATCAAGGCTAGTATGAAGTGATTTCTAATTATTTAGGGCTAAGTATTCCTTCAGTGCTTTTTTTCATTAAAACCAGACTGCAATCATTCCCTTGGTATATTTTGTGCTTCCCACTCATATTTTGTTAGGGATTTTTTTTTCCCACATTCCAATTACATAAAACTTTTTGCTAAAACAAATGAAAAACTAGCAAGTTTATCCTGTTCTTAGAACTGTAAGATCTGAACATCTAGGGGCTTAATCTTCTTATTTATGAAGAGAATACATGGATGAATGCATCACTCATAATGGAAAGAGCTTTTTGGCTCTATTTATTTCTTCTAGAACTCAGCATCAGTGACAAGGAGGAAAAACGGAGGTGCTGTTGGCCACTGGACACCAAACAGAGTGGAGGGGAGCTCTCATACTCACCAAGTTGACAGGACTGCTGACATTGCTGTTCATCAACGCCACCAACCCATTCACAAGATCACTACAAAAAAGGGAAGAACAGATTTGAAGTAATCTCCATTTCCCTATAAATACTATTATTGCCTAAAACCAGAACTGCATCCTCAGTAAAGCCGATCACAGGCAGCTGAGTGAGGAATGCTGAAGTCGCATTTACAGTGTACACTTCAATGGCCATTTGCTCCATAAAGCCTCTCGTAAGAGAGCTGGAACTGGAGGTTAGCTTGAAAGTATCTTTGGGATACACTAGGTATAGTTCATGTGAGCATATGAAAGAATAAATACAAATATCAAGTTACTAAAAACCAATTAATACTTCCTCTTCCCTTCAGTACTCAAGCATATTTAGAGGCCTATTTCCAACACATTTTAAACAGAAAACAGTACGTTGTAAGACAAGGGCACATGACACCACCACCTGATTTGCAGTTTGCTGTTTGAATTGCCTTCTGGCTTTCAGAAATTCTTAAACTGGGTTTGCTAAAAGACAGTATTTTGATGTTACCTTTCC
>VZTM01016973.1:8204-22774 GCA_013400555.1 Jacana jacana
CCCGCTCCGCGGGTGCCATTGGGAGGCCCAGCGGCCGCGCAGCGCTTGTGAGGCCGCAGCCGCTAGCTTCCCCTCTACCGAGTGCCCGGTGCGCAGCCGCCGCTACCGTGCTCCGCTGCGTGGCCTGCCTCTAAGGGACTCGGCCCCGGTAGTCTGCCCACCATCTGCTCTTCTGCCTCGAGTGTCCGACCCTGCGGGCCCTCCATGAGACTTCTCGGCCCTCCTCCGGGGATCAGCCTGCTCCCCTGGCAGCGCTTTCTTTCGCTCCCACTCGCTGATCTCTTCTCTCCCTCTCTGCACTGAAGGTGTGCAGCCATCTAGTCCCACAGAGGACTTGGGCCCTGGCTTGCCAGTTGCCTTGCCATCCTCCACCCTTGTGGCTGTCCCTTCCTGCCGTCCCTGAAGGTATTTGCTCTTGGGACTCACGGTGTGTTGCCCTCTGTCTGCCTTCTTGAATGGTCTCTAGAATATGTACTCATTTCTCAGCCTCAGGATGAAATGTTTCTTCCCACCCTACCTTGTCTCATGCAGCCCCTTCTGCCTCCTTCTCTTGTCTGGTGTAATGGCAGAGCCTGCCATCAGGCTGTCACATACCCCGCAGCATAGCCCCTCTGCGCTTTGCCAGAGGGGTGTCCCTGCTCAGTACCTGACAGCCCAGGTTCCTCTGGTATGTTATTGGGCTCTTCCCCCACCCCCAGCTTCTGCTAAATGGTATCTGTTCTCATCAGGTTATATGATGCATGATATATGTTTGCTATTTTATATGTCTAACTTTACTCCTAAACAGCAAACCAGCTACTAGCAGTACAGAAAGAGACAGCACACAAGTTGGTTGGATATCCTTCTTTTAGTATTTCTTGGGTTGGGGTTTTTGTTTGTTTGTGGTTTGGGTTATTTTGGTTTGGGGTACAGGATGATGCTATGGCACAATTTAAGAGCGTAGCTGTAGCACAAAGTGAAATGGCTGTGCTCATAACCAGGTGGTCGTCGTTCTTTCTGTTACCCCTTCACCAAGGGAAACAGTTGTGGCTAGAGATAATCAACTGCTCCTCCTTCCTTTGCTTTTGAAAGGAAGGGGAGGAACCAACCCTGTTGATGTGTTATGGGCATCTTATTCTTGGTCCAATAAGGCAGCATTATAAGAATAGCAAGGAAGAGAGCAGCAAATACAGCTTCTCTATATTTTAAACAAAATTTTAAAGCTTCCTGTATCTTTGACAAATAGGGGTTGTATGGAAGTCTGAAGGTTCTCAAGTGTTACTCTGAAACGTTCTTCAGCATCACCTCCTTCTCCTTATTTGGTTGAAAAGCGACTACCTCAAACATGATCTCTGCCTTCTTGTGGTTGAAGTAGCATTTTAGTAGCAACAGATGCGACGTCTCCGCTGAATCAGATACACCAGCCACGTTCAACTGTGTGACTTGCAGCTGAGCAACCACTTCCCTTTGGTAAAGGGGCTGCTGTGAGTCCCGTTAGGGCCTGACATGAGGGAAGAGCAGCACCCATGACTCGCCTCTTTCTGGATATCCTGGAAGTAAGTGGTTGGACTGGAATGGGTATCTGTGCTGTTTAGGTCACATGGGTAAGCTGTACTTGTTGTAAGGTGTTGTCACTTACATGTATGGTGTTTCCTAAGTCATCTTTTAATGTCATCATAAATAGGTTTGCTATCCTTCTTTTGACTGGAAGACATCCAGGCAATTGGCACAGTTTATATCTAAAATTATCCTGTTGTTTCCATTATGCCTTAATGGGTATAGACTGAGCACAATTTCTGTCACTGTCTTGAGTCCAGAAAGCATCTCATAGATATTTTTTTTATCTTTAATGTATTTGTGATTGGGGTGGAGGGAGGGGAGGAAGTCAGATTTAGTTAATCTTTATAGCTGTGGTCACCATCAGATGCATTTGGAGAAATAGTAGCTGAAGGGAAAATAAAGAAAGAGCAAATCTTTCTTAGCGTTGCCTGTTGGAGGGAGGGAGGCAGTATTGTTCATAAATGTCTGTGACGGTGACTTTTACAGAAAAGATCTGTTTCTGCTTACCCAAATGAAGAAGATACTATGTATGCTACTTTCCACATGGTAACACAAGTTGAAGATTGCCAACAAGAAGCAGAATATGAGGAGAAAACATAATTTAGTTTAATTACCTTAGGGATAAATGTGAAATCTAGGCTAGCAGAGTTGAGCGACCACCAGATCACTGTGGCCTCGAGCGGTGTTTGTTGCTCAGTGTACTTGGGAAGAGCAAGCTTGCTCTTCTTATTTTTATAATTTATTTTTTTTTAATACTTGTCACATCCAAAGAGCAGACACTCATTTTTTTCATCCTGGAGAGTTAGAGTTGTCTAGTTTGTTTGGGGGGGTCAGAAAGTTGATTAAACTGTGGCATCCTTTAGAATAGAGATGTTGCATCGTGTTTGCGGGTCTGGAAATCTCCCTTTCATTTAAAGAGATTAAAGAGCCACTGTTTGAAAGGCCTACTTGTCTGATTTGTTCTCTGCATCCCTGTGCTTATCCAGATGGGATTATCTGCAGCCACTGACACAGAATAATACTGTACAGTGAGAGAAGCTGCATTGGGGAAATCTTTAGAGAGATCTGAGCAGAAATTACCATATTTTCATTATTTTTTTTTAAAGCAACCACAATGCTTAGAAATGATGGTTTTATTCTACCGTGTTTATAATTGGATATCAGGCAAATATGGAGAATAAACAATAGGAAGAGATAAGAGTGGAGCAGGCAAAGGAGTTTACCAGTAAAAGCAAAATCTGTGGTGTTTGTTTGCTTTTTAGTTTGAAAGATGCAGTTAATGTTACAGAAATACAGCTTATTCCCTCATACCTGTTGGCCTTTCTGAAAAGTAGTTTCAGTGTGAACAGAGCAGTAGCTTTGTTGTCCTGTGAGTAACTGGTAGGAGGCTTACAGGAAGAAGACGACTTATAAGAAAGAGAGGCACAAAATTTTTTAGCAGGGCCCTGTTGTAAGAGGTCAAGGGTTAATGGTTTTAAACTAAAAAAGGATAGATTTAGATTGGGCATAGGAATCATTTTTTTATGCTGAGGCCAGGTGACCAAGAAGGCCAAGGGCATCCTGGCTTGCATCAAAAATAGTGTGACCAGCAGCAGTAGGGAGGTGATTGTCCCCCTGTGCTCAGCACTGGTGAGGCCACACCTTGAGTCTGGTGTCCAGTTCTGGGCACCTCAGCACAAGAGAGATATCGAGGTGCTGGAGCGAGTGCAGAGGAGGGCAACAAAGCTGGTGAGAGGCCTGGAGAATAAGGCTTATGAGGATGGATTGAGGGAGNTTCACTGGTAATTAATTATCAGCCATGCAGTAGATTGGGAGTGACAAGATACTTGATTTTTATTAGTTATCAGTCTTTGCCTTCTGTCAGCTCCTGTTTCAGATTCATAGAAGTGTTACACATGGAGAAAGAACTAAGCCATCCTCTTCAGTGGGAAGAAAGGAAAGAGCTGCATCCTTGCCAGTGTCCGTGTCAAAAGAACATGGTGCAAGTTGTCAAAAAGCAACTCCAAGACGTGTGTGAAACATTTAACAGACTGAAAGAAGATTTTGTCTATAACCTAAGAATACTAGAAGCAAGAGATAAAGAGTTAGAACACTATGATGTCACAGTCACTCATCTGAAGATATCTGAAAACGCTAAACTGGCGGAGATCAGTGATCTTAGAATGCGACTGGGGAAAGTGGAGCAAATGCTTGTTGAGGAGAGAAGAAAAAGATGCAAACTTTATTATCAGTATCAAAAGTGCATTGAAGAACATAAATTAGAGCTGGAACAGTTCTGTGGGCAAGATGTGACTTCCTTAGAATGGTATGCACAAAAAGAGAAATTTAGTTTCTCAAAGACAGGTTTGGATTGGGATAAAGCAGTAACATCATTCCTACAGCAGAGAGCACTTTGAGCATGGAGATAAGATTATCCTTGCTGACAGAGGAAGGCCTGGAACCTGAACAGAGTGAGGACTAACAGAAGTGACTTGGGCTGTCTTCACACCTCCTGTCCCTTGGCTTCCACCTGTCTGGTTTCTGGCAACATGTTAGAGAAAGGATAGCATAAAGTGAGGATGCCCTTAAACATAGAGCATGTCGCTGTGTAATCGACAAGGGTGTGTGTTGGGGAGACAATAAGCCTGGGTGGAGATGGTATGATTATAAGGGAAAGTTAGTGTAGGGAACAGGAAAGGATTTGTCTGAAGGAAATGCTTTTTCCTGGGGTGCTGAAACACCTCTGTGAAATAAGACGAATCTGAAACTATTGTGATATGTCTCCTGTACCGAGATGCACTTGTATTCTGTGTGTGTGAGGAGACAAATCATAATGGTATCAACCATTGTCAATAATACTATCTAAGGTTACTGGGCATTAATTGCTGTGTTGTATGGTTGTTGGGCTGTATTGTGACTTGGGTTTGTGTGATTTTAAATAAGTTTTGCTCCACCTTCTCTGATGGGCCTCTGAAGGAAGTCTGGGCATATCAAGTCACAGGACCAAGATTTATGACTAATACAGCCAATTAAAACATGAAGATAGCTAAAGCAATGCACTTATTTAGTTTGGCCATTCTGACTAATTTTTATTATTCCATATAGACTTCTAAACCTTGTGGGGATGGGGTCATGGGGAATAAACACTTCTTGGGATCTATCTGCTCATCATTCTTGTTTAATATAACTTCAGATATATCTTCAGGATCTTTGGGATTATTCCCCATTTAACATGGTAACTGTTGTGAAGTGTTCCAGGTCAAACTGCATTTAATAATGTAGAGATTGCTGAATAAGTTTTAAATAACTTATTCTAGTTATTAGAATTGATCTGGAATTCTTCAAAGGTCACTGACTGGCTGATATTACCGTGGCACTGGAGCACAGGCAAATTCATTTAAAGCCAGTTCAGGAATTTTATGATGGAGCATATCCTTTGGGAATGGAAGGAGGAGACTGAGCCTTTTACAGCCAGCATTGCCTCTTTGCTGGGCTGAGCTGGCTGCTGATCACTGAGCAGTCCAGCAATTATTCTTCTGATCTGCCTTGCCCTGGAGAGTTGTGGGATGAAGGAGGGAGGTGTAAAAGTGCCTGTCTAGACTGCACCGAGACGACACTCCTATTAGAGTTTATTTATGTGCATAAGTGTGGGGTATAGGATTTGGATTAATTCAGGTGAAGTGCAAATACAAAAGCAAGCTCTAGCAGCATATGAACGTGGATGCGTGTTTAGCTGTTAGTGACTCTGCAGCTCCTAGCTTGCAGTTCTGTCTGTCTAGGTATAATATGATTGACCTTATCTAACCAAATGCAGAGGCCCTTAGCTCTGTAAAGGAACTGTAACACAGAGTTGGAAGTCATGGGAGGGTTGCAGAACTGTGTGCTAGCCATTCAGATCTGTCTGGCCGTGTAACAGGCAGCACCAAGCCCCTTGAGTCTTGTGGGGGTGAACCCAAAGCTTGAAAAGGCTCCATGTGTCATTAGAGAACGTACCGGTCACCTAACAGCATAAACTCTTCTGATTTGTTGGAAATGCTGGCCTTACTGGTATTCATCCACTGTATCTCAGAGACAATTTTTGTTGATAGCAAATAAAAATACTGGGGGGAGGAGAGAAAAAGATAAGGAGCAGCTTCTATTTTTAAATGTATTTAAAAGCTCAGATATCTGCCGGGCAGCCCTTGGTTTGCAATTTCTGCTTATATAACAGAAATTTTGGGGTGGAGGAAGAACTCTGTTGTACTGAAGTGGAAGTCTTGCACTGCTTTTCAGCAGCTCCTCAATTTTTGTATGCAACTGACTTTTTGAGAAATGGCATCTACTTTTATGACTGGTTTCAACTGACATCGGAGAAGAAATTTTATGGTGACAGTTTCTTTAGGGAACTACAGCATCTTGTATTTATAGTTAGATATGTATGCCTCATTGGGTCACCAGAGATGCTCTTGAATGTAAATTTGGTTTATTTTTGTTTATAGCTCTAGGAATAGTCACATAGATCATCAGCATGAGGAGTTCGTGAACCCAAAACATCACGTGGAGAAAAAAATCCCAGATCTGGAAGGAGAGCTTGCTTGTCAGAAACAGGTATAGGGACATGGAGAAACAATGTTGTGTTGCTGCAGTGCCATCTTTCCGAAAAAAAATCCCAATCCCATCTGGTTTAACATTGCTATTGTTGTATAAGCTTTTATTTTTTGCCTTTTTTTTTTTTTTGCTTGAAATGATAAGATTTGTAATGACAGTTTAGAAAATTCTGAACTACTTGTGTAGTAGCTGTTGCTTTACTTGTCTGGCAGCTGCCCCTTGTAAGGAACTGTTAAGAATGTATTGAGTAATCTGAGATTGTGTAAAATGATTTTCTGTAGACAGCACACTGCTAAATCTGTTAACCTTGAAACTGCAGGGAAGGTCAGCATCTCGAGTGCAGAAGCTGCCTTAGGCAGGATGGGTACATGTACATCGTTTATCATACTCCTAATCGATTTAGTTTTTCTTTTTGGCTTTTTTTATTTCTCCTCTCTGCCTCTTGTATTGCTGTTATTTTGTCATAAAGGGATAATTTTACAGTGAAATTTGACCTTCAACTGTAATGCCTTCAGGGGGCATTTTACCACCTCTAGTTATATATAACAAACTTTAAACAACAATACCTTCTTTCTTTGCTTTTATATAAAAATGTATTTGATTTAAAATGACTTTTAGTTATTTACATATGAATGTGTTTAATCATTAGAACTAGAATGGTTGATTTTTGGCCTGTCAGCTGAACCAATGCATAATATAAATGGAGGTGGTGAAAGAGATGGTTAGGCAGTTACATCTTGTACCCAACACTTGCCAATCCAAATCTCACTGCCCTGACTAAAGTCCTGCTAAAGTAATCCATCTTCATCCCAGGAGTCTTTTACCCAAGGCTTTCCCAAAGACAATTTATGAACCTACCCCAAAAAAGGGTGAGCACTTCTCATCCGAACAGTACTTGACAGCTGGCTCGATTCAGGAGCTGTCTGTGTGTGTTATCTGGTTGCACTGCAGTGATAAAGCTGATAACTGCTGTTCTGCAAGCCTAAAGGCACGACAACTAGTACATGCTATTGCTCTTAACTTTTATTTTTTTCCTCCTCTAGTGCAGCATCCCCATTGTTTGTGACAATTAAAGCAGCACATTTTACATTTGTCATTGGGTCTCTTTGCAGTCGTTCCCTTAACCTAACACAGGATTACTGCATTGGTTAGCTAAAATCCCTTCTGATCCCATCCTCTTGTTTTCAAGTTTCAGCCCTGATTTATCAATTGAACTCCTGGAAGTACTATCTCATAAACACTTTTTTTAATACTTTATGAGTCTAAACACCTTGAACACCTGAATGGCTGCTCACTGCAACAGTTTAATTTCTGGAAGTTAGAAGTATCTGTAGATTCCTGCATCTTGAATGTTAACACAACTGGAGTTTAGTTCCTGGGTTTGTTTTCTTGCCCTGTCTTGGGCCTTTTCTGAAAGACAGTGCTGTGGTAACGGCCCTAAAACTTCTTTGCTTTGTTGCAGTCTTGACTGTAGAGATTGCACGACCGACTGTTGTTGACTCAATATGGACAAAGAAACTACAACTGCATGGATACTTATTAAATGAAAATTTGCACATATTGCTTCCTCTGTGATATGCAGTGTAACTCAGAGTAATTCAGAATAAACCTTCATTAGGTATTTCTGATGCTGTTTCAGTTTCTAATACTGCTTGAAGCTGCCACCTGAATGTGGTCTTGTATGCTAGATGCTGCTACATCTTTTTCTTTCTTTATGAAATGTATTGTCTGTGTTGAGTTACATACTTATATATATATTATTTGCACCTGAACTGGTGATGGAAGTGTTAAGCAAGGGAAGAAGAGGACATCTGCAGTTATTTCCTCCATGTATTACTGAGGGCAGCTGCAGGGGAAGCCAAGAAGTCAAAAGAATAAAAAACCCTTTGTAAAAGGAAGAGGCAGTACGTGGGATTAATGTTGATGTAGGTAACAGGTATAGGATGAGGATATTAAATGGGTATCTAGCAGTAGTATGGGAGTAGAAATCTAAACAATAGCAGAGGTTATAGCTTATGGGGAAGGTGTTTTAAAGTGTTTTTGTTGATCTAATGCTTATACCATGTGAAATGTTATTTACAAACGAAAAAAAAACCCGAAGAACTATTCTTAAGTCACGTTCTCCTCCTTTCTAAGGTGAAGCTGCTGACCAGCAGACCAGAGACCCTCAAAGAGACTGGAATGCAGACAGCAGAACCACTGCAAACGGCAGAAATAATTGATTTGAGACTGGAGAAAGAAAACCAGTTCAACAATTTTGTTGCTTTGAAAGATGCTTGGTATTGTCCAGTTTTGATTATGATCAAAATAAACTGCTTTTCCCACGCTCTACAACTCCACAACACTTTCAACTCACTCGTCTTCACATACTCTTACTCTAGGAACAGCTTGGGGTGGTGTATATGAAGTTAATTGATCTAGTAATATATTTTGTTACAACAGAAAGAGGTAACCCTTTGTATGAAATATTTTCTAGGTCACATGGATTCAGGTTAGTTCTGCTACATCCTTTCTGAATGTAACCTGTCTCACTTTAAAAAGAAAATTCTGTCTTGGGGGTTTTAAGGGTTGGGTGGTACCTTCTGCCGTTGCTGCAGAAAGGAGTACCCCTTCCAACCAGTAAAACTAATGAAAAAACTTAGTTCACCCCACTTCTAGAGTATGTGGCTTATTTTGGTCATATCTCATAGGCTTGATTTGAATCCAGTGCACAGAATCACAGAATAGTTTGGGTTGGAATGGGCTTTTGGAGACCATTGAGTCCCAACCCGCTGCCAGTACAGGGTTACCCAGAGCAGGCTGGATGGGAAGGCATCCATCCGGGCGGATTTTGGATCTCTCCAGAGAAGGAGACTTCACACCCTCTCTGGGCAGCCTCTTCCCAGGCTCTGCCACCCTCACAGGAAAGAAGCTTTTCCTCATGTTGAGAAGGAGTTTCCTGTGTTGCAGTTTACTTGTTGCCCCTTGTCCTGTCACTGGGCACCAGTGAGAAGAGTAAATCCAGTTGGGTTCACTCACAACTTTATACTTTTTCATGCAGGTACAGATTGTGAATATTGTGACAGAAAATAACTTTTTCAAACCAGAGTATTCTTTGGGGGTTTTAGCTTTTGTTTTACTCATAACTACTTCAAACTTAAGAAATAAGACTTAGTCTTAGTTCAGTTTCTGTTCCATTAAAGTAAAACACTTTAATCCTTTTTATCCAAAATTTTGGATACATTTTAAAAATGTATAGCAGGTCATTTTAAAACCACTAACCAACTCTTACTTGCATGTCTCCTCTTTTATTTACTCTTCAATTTCAGTTTTCTATAGGCATTATTCAGTGGTCTTTTCTTCTAATGGCTCATTCCTGTCTTATTTTAAACCTGGTCTCTATTTTTGCGTGATTGCATGCTGAGGAAATTAATCTGTGAATGAAAAGTGAATATTGAAGGAAGTATTTTTGCTCCATGGATTCCTCTTATTTGGGCCACCTGATCCCAGCTCGGAGTTGTTCAATCGCTGTGAAGAATATATGCAGTATAGTGACAGTGTGTGTTGAACTGAGTAGTTCCCCTGTTAAAATAGCTTCTCTGTGAGTCTAAAGAAAACCAAAACCCAAACCAACTTATTTTTTAGGGTCACCCTGGTCCCATAATTAGGTGAAAAACTCTCTGCAGTGGCATAAGAGGGATTCAGCCCTGGTCCTAAGTCCAACCTGTTAGTCCCATTCTTAGTTGGATAAAAGAACCGTAATTGACCTCTGAGCAACCTGTTCTGTTGACAAGTGGATATTGATTTCTGCTTCCACTGCATCCAACAATGATTCCTTGAGTTTGCTCAAACCAAATTGATAAAGCAAATCAAGTATATATATATATAAAAGAAGTGTACTTGCATTGCTTCAAACCTCACTTTATTCCATCTGTCCTTGTCTTCTAGGCATGAAGAACTAGCTCATGGTGCCAAGGAAAAGGATGCAATGCCAGCTTTGGTGAAAGAAGCCCAAGTCAACCAATTTAAAGAGTTGAAGCAGCAGATTAGAGAACTGCAGCTGAAACATAAAAGTTTGGAAATTGAGCTGTGCAGAAGAGAATGGTGTCACCGTGCTTGCTTAAGAGAGAAAGATGCTCTTATTAGGAAGTGAGTGACCTGATTTACCTTGTTTCATAAGCTGTGAGGAAAGAAATTCAGAACATGGTACTTACCAGTTTGGTGCCCAACTTGTTTATGTGAAAAGCTCACAGTAACTTATGGTTGAACAGATAGCACACCTGGAGTCCAGTTCCAGTCCCCACAATTGAGAAAAAGGCATGGATGGACTGGGGAGGGCCACAAAGATGATCAAAGGGCTGGAGAATCTGCACTGTGAGAAAGGCTGAAGGATTTGTGTCTTCTCCCTGGAGAAAGCTCAGGGGGGACCTCATTAATTGTACACAAAGGGTGGCTACAAAGCGAGTGGAGGCTCTCCCTTCACAAGGGGCCATGAGTACAAGTTGCACTGGGAAAGGTTTCATTTCAGCATAGAAATGGATTTATTTCTATTTCACTGGGAGAACAATCAGTCACAGGAACACCTGCCCTGGGGACATTACCAGAGGTTTTCAAGACACGATTGGACAGGCTGCTAGACCATCTCATCTAGGCTCCCTTTCTCATGAAAGGTTGCACCAGGTGATCTTTCTAACCCAAGCTCTTCAATGTGTTTTTAAAGCCCAACCCATAAGATAATGGATGTGTCTTGAAAGCCCTTAAATTCTGAGTACAGGGTTTCTCTCATTTTGTGTCCTTTTTCCACAGTGTGTTCTCAATGTGTGTGCATTCAGCAGCCTTTGAGCTTAGGAATTTTACCCTGGCCATCCAACAAATTTAATTCCTAGCTATTTTGTATCTCATTTCCATTATTGCCAAATGGGAAACATGCTGTGGGTGGCATTGCCAAGAGCGGTGCCGGTGTTGAAGAGCCGTTTATGCCGCTTGAGCTGAGGTGACCTCTAAAGCTGATTCTAAATACCCATACAGATGGACCCCAGGAGACTGCTGAGCCCTAAGCAATTAAAACGCTTTTGTCCAGTAAAATACTTCGTGTGGAATAGAATAAAATAGATAATTTGGAAAATAGAACGAGAAAAGAAGATGAGGACCGCAAACAAGGCTGAGATTTGAAAAAATAAAACCCACCCCACAAACCCACAGAAAATGAACACGGAACATCCTTGGTGGTTTTGCTGCTGAAATCAACAGCTTTGCTCTGTGTGTCGTAGGTATAAGCAACAACTGTCTCTGGCAGCTGAGCGAAACCGGATTCTGGAACAGAGTGAAACGCAAGCAGAACCGGACTGGAAGCAGCTCTGTGAGAATGCTGAAAGCAGTCAGTATCAGAGATCACAGGATCTAACACAAAGCCTGTCTTCAGCAAGAGAAAAGGTGAGAATTTCAAATCCACACTGTTTAGGAACCATCTGTTGTGTAGGGAACTACAGAGATTCTCCATCAGGGTGTTTTTCAGGGGAGGCGTGACTTCAGTCAAAAAGTCTGCAAAATAGTAATTCTGTATTGAGCACAGCAATTCATCAAATGTGTTTGATTAGAGACCAGATGAATTTTCATGGACAATCTCTAATAGCAGCCTTTTCCCTCATGTGATGAAGTCAAGTCAGCCTGAGAGATGCCACTGCTTTGCTCTTGGCGTTGTAGCAGAAGAGGAAAGACTTGTATTAGAGCAGCCTCAGGCCAAAAAGAGTTTCAGATCACAGTGCAGCTTGAATTCTATCAAGGGAACAATGTTAGTCCTAGAAAACTCAGTATTTTTGTATGGACACCCCCCCCTATTTTGTGAAGTGTACAAGGTTCTGTTTCTGAAAAATAGAATCCATGTGTATTGTTTAGAGGCCATTACACAGTGGGCTAACAGTAAATCTCAGTGGGTAGCTGCCCAGTGAACTCATTGGTGCAGAGGGAAACGCTTGTTTGCAAAGATTAGAATGCAGGCATTTACTCTGGTGTTTTATTTTACCATTGTCTTCCCAAAATGATTCATGGGGATACGTGTGAGAGATGAATTGGCTTTGTCCATTTCACGTAAGGAAGACAAGACATTGAAGCTAAATTCTTTTTCTATGAAGGCAGTTTTTGGCAGAGCCAAATGCTTCAAGTGCCTGTCCTGTTGTTTAAAATATCTTTTTATTTGATTTCTCTTTTTTTTTTCTTTTAATCTCTACACCCTTTGTCCTTGATGTACTGATGTCCTCTGCTTTCCTTCCTTCTCTTCCATTCCCTCCCTCCGAGGCTGAAGCTGATCTACAGAAAACAGACTACAGATTGCATGAAGTGGAGGCTGTTCTTTCAGCTTTGACTGGTGAGAGAGAGCAGACAACACAAGCATCATTTAAGCACAGTGTTTTACCTGAAGGGGAGAAACGAGTTAGACAACAGTTAATGCCTTGACTTGGATGAATTCTTTCTGAGATGACAACTTATGGGGCTTTTTTCCACCTGACTTCTTATAAGCAATTTGTCTATTTCATATGTTTAATTCCAAAATATAGACACATTTAGTCTGGAATACACATAAATTAGGTGTCACAGGCTTATTTGTCTCCGATCCATTACTCACTGGCAAAAGGAGTGAGCTGGGTGTAGACAGTTCTCCAAAACAGGCCAATATACTGTACCACTGTGGCACATTAGGATGGGAAGAATTAATTTCTGGAATGTTCCTGAGGGGCTGTGTTAATTGCAGTTCAGGGTAGAGTTTAAAGTTGCAAAGTTAAACTCCTAAGGTTTCAACATATTAATTTGCCAGCTGTTTAAAATAACGTCTTTTCTTTTAGAATCACCAAGTGGGTTTCATTTCCATTGCTAATTATTGAAATACATGTATTTAAAAGAGGGACTCGGGATCGCCAGCATAATGCTGATTTGAAGCCATGAAGGATAGTGCATTGTGAGTAGAAAATTGTCTTCTAGAAGAGAAGGAAAGAGCGTGCTGCAGTGCACCCTACTGGGCAGCTACTGGCGCTTGACAGTGAGCAGTAGAGAGGTATTATCAGAGCCTGCTGATAAGAAAAAGCAGTGTTGGGCAAGCCTGGGGGTTTCTGAATGCAGAAAGTGGTGTATTTGGAAAGATGCTTCCTGAAAACAGTTTTTATAGTAAATTGACAAAAGTAGACTGCTAGCAAAGACTCGATGGAGCAAGTTGCTTTTCCAATTTCATTTCAGACTGGACTGATTTGCAAATTGATCGTTCAGATACTAAGAGAATCAGGGTTGGGGGGTGTCTGTGTCTTCTTTTACTGTTCTCATTCACTGTTGTCTTCCACTGTAACTGGCTTACTCTCGTTGGCAAGACTTTGGTGTTGCTGTCACGCTTTTCTTTCCATTGCTCACATGTCCTGTCTCTGTTTTGCACTTTTGGTCTGTAGGATAAGCAGTGCCCATCCCAGCAAAACCATTTTTGTCTCTCATTTATGTGAAGGACCATTGTTTAAAAACCCAAACAATTAGAAATCTGTTATTCTGGACTAGAACCTTTTCTCATATTTTTTTCTGCACAAAATGAATTGCAAACAAACAGTGGGGGGAAGTAATTGAAAGTTTAAAGTTGATAACATTTGTGTCAATGAGTCTTCTTAGAGAAGGAATAGCTGTTGTCTGGCCTCTGGTTCAGGCAACTGAGGCAAGAAAGATCAAAGTTTAAATACACCCTGGCACAGTATCTTCAGCACGCAGGGCCTTCCTTCAGATTGGTCTGAGACCCCATGAGAGTGCTAGAAATATTGCAGCAGCCATTCTTGGCCTTTAATTAAGCAACAGAGATGTGAAACAACAGCCTGGACAATCTTGCTTGTAACTGATTGGTTTTGAGTATGACTTAGGTCATGTCTGGCTAACTCAAGTGTGCTGATAATGCCTCACAAGAGCATGGATAAGAAAAGATTACTTATGGTGCATCTGGATGGTTACGTTCCTTTGTCTACACCCTTTTCCACTAGCAAAAAAGAGGAACAGTTGTATTTCTGGTTCAAACTGTGATGGTTCATGTGTGTTGGAGAGATTGTACAAGCAGAAGAGAGATTGTCTTATCTTCTGCATACCCTGTTACTGTTTGGGCAGGAAGAGCCATAGGAGAGCATTTGACACTGTCCCCCACCACATTCTGATGGAAAAACTGGCTGCTCATGGCCTGGACGAACGTACGATCTGCTGGATCCAGCACTGGCTGGAAGGACGATCCCAAAGGGTGGTGCTCAATGGAGTTAAATCCAGCTGGCGGCCGGTCACAAGTGGTTCCTCAGGGCTCAGTACTGGGGCCTTTCCTTTTTAATATTTTCATCAATGATATAGATAAGGACATAGAAAACACTATTAGTAAGTTCGCAGATGACACTAAGTTGGGTGGGAGTGTTGATCTGCTTGAGGGCAGGGATGATCTACAGAGGGACTTGGATAGACTGGATAGATGGGCCAATGTTAATGGC
>VZTM01016973.1:23106-45165 GCA_013400555.1 Jacana jacana
AGGAGAGAGAGGCTACAGGGCAGCTGTTGTCTTCACAACAGGGAATTTAATTTGAAGGCTATTAGGGTTTCAGATCACACCCACATTTGCTCATCAATTCATACATCTGCCAAGTATAACTCCAAAAGCCAGAATTTGTGAAGGCAGAGCTACAATCATTATCTAACAAATGTTCCTTTTACAGTATTTCCTGTAAGTTTATCTGTAACTAATGCCCAAAAGGAAGACATTGCTATTTATTTTAGAATTTAAGTCCTTAGAGGTTTTCTAGATGTTGTCCTTGTCCAGGTTGTCTAGTTGTAATCCATACGCTCCTTCCCCTTTTCCAGTTTAGCCAAGGATGTGCAGCTGCTTTATGTCCTTGTGAATAAATAATCTCTAATGACACTTTGAAGAACTTGGCAGGTCAGAAGGGGGCCTGCTGTTGAGCCAGTAAGTCCTAAAGGAGGTGGGTTACCCATGCAGGGGAGAGATAGAGATGGCACACTTCAAAGAATGACAGTGATAAGACAGAGCCACCTCTCTATGGCCTTTCTCCCCATCCAGGCCTCCTCCCCCATCTCAGGTTCTCATCATAGCACTTTTTCTCCTGGTAAATCCCCAGAATAACCAGATCTCTTTCTTTTCTTCTTACAGTTCTTTTCTCCCCAGTGTGTTCATGGATTGAAAGCATTGTGGTCTTTGTTGTGGTGTTGTGGAGAGACTATGTGCTGGGTATTAATGAAGGTTTCTTACTGTGTTGCACTTGTATTTTACAGATATTTGAGTATGATGATAAAAGTTCCCTGAGCAAAGATATTCCTACCTTGGAAATAAAAAAGCTGCAGGAGCAGAACGCCAGCCTTCGAGCTGCTGTTGCACAGATGAGGAAAGAAATGGAGAATCTTGATGAGCAGATGTTACCCTCTGTTCCTCTGACAGAAAACAGACAGCGTGCAGAGCAAGGTGACAACTCTTGCCACGGAACTCTAAATTCAGTTAAGGAATTGTAGTGGACACTGTCATGACCCACAAGGGCTGCCCAACTCACGGGTGCATAAAGATCTTGACCGGGGGGTTCTCAGGATTCCACGGTACACAAGCACACAGAGGTCTGAGATTCTGAGAATTTCTTTATTACAAATTGCTACACAACTATTTTAGTAAAAACAAACACACACACACACTATAAGTCACTACAAAATTACCACTAGGAAAGCAAATGTAGATATATATTGTAAGAGCAAAGCAAATACTACAGATATACAGATAATATTACAAGTTATTACAGAATTTCAACTACTGAAGCAAGTGTATGGAATCATAGAATGGTTTGAGTTGGAAGGGACTGGTAAAGCTCATCCAGTTCCGTGCCCTGCCCTGGGCAGGGACCTCCCTCCACACCACGTTGCTCAAAGCCCCATCCAGCCTGGCCTTGAACACTTTGAGGGATGAGGCAGCCACAGCTTCTCTGGGCAACCTGTTCCAGTGCCTCACCACCCTCACAGCAAAGAATTTCTTCCTAATACCTATTCTAAATCTCCTCTCTTTCAATTTAAAACCCTTACCCATTGTCCTATTGCTATACTCCCTGACAAAGAGTCCCTCTCCAGTTCTCCTGTAGCCCCTTCCAGCTACTGGAAGGCCATTATAAGTTCTCCCCAGAGCCTTCTCTTCTCCAGGCTGAACAACCCCAGCTCTCAGCCTGTCTTCACAGCAGAGGTTCTCCAGCCCTCTGAGCACTTTTGTGGCCCTCCACTGGACCCATTCCAACGGGTCCATGTCCTTCCTGTGCTGAGAACTTCAGAGCTAGATGCGGTTCTACAGCTCTGTTTATGATATACCTACTGAATAGGTATACATGCATATTAATGAGACAAAGTTCTGAAGCAGCTGTTGCTGTGAAAGCTTAAACTCTGTGTAAATGCAAACAGGCTGGTATTATACTCCTCTTCTCTTTTAGGTTCATTGTGCACAAACATTTCAACTGGAAATGCTTCGAGCAGCATCAAAGTCAGCTCAGCAAACTTGGATTGTGTAGTAAACCCAGACACAGAAAAGGTATGAAGAGGTTTAAATAACCCAAAATATCTGTATGCACATGTCTGTGTAATTAAATACACAGCATGTAATTTTTGTTTGAGTAAATATTAAAAACTGAAGCAATATATGCTCATGTGGTCAGTTAAGAATGAGCTTGAGGTAGATCAGAGCCAGCAATGTTTTCTTTCAGCCAAACTTCTGCACATTCTTTCTAGGGAATAAATTCTGATTAGTCATTCATTTGCACAAGTCCCTTCTGATTTTTTAAGCCCTTCTCGATGCTTTTCCACTTGCAAATTCTTAAAGTACTGTGTATCACCTCTTCAAGTTTTCCATTGTAAATCCACATTTTAGCCTTTTTTTAAAAATACCAAAAATCTTTCAATATTCCTTGTAATAGGTGAATAGAGATGAAAATGTAGATACTGTGTCACTCCTGGACTCAGACAAGAAGGTCCTGTGAAGCACCTTGGTTGGAGAGACAGATGCAAATGGGATTGATGCTCAGTTAGGGGCTGTGTGGCTGTTCCTGGGAGAACCTTGAACTGCTGCCTTGTGGGGCTTGCTTCCATCAGGCCCAGGCTGGAAGGAATCTGCTATTCCCAGCTGGAATAGTTGAAAAATCCACCTCTTCCCTGGGGAGTTTATTTCAATGGCTGGTTGTTCTCATTGTGAAAAATTGTCCTCTTGTGTCCTATCAGAATGTCCCCATGAGGAACTCGTGCCCATTACGCGTTTCCCATATGATGCTCTGTAAAAAGGGAGTCTTCATCTTTGTAGCCACCCTTTAACTACTGGAACATGGTGATAAGGTCTCCCTTGAGCAGCCTTCTCTCAAGGCTGAGCAAACCCAGTTCTCTCAGCCTTCCTTCCCAGTCCTTGGGTCATCTTGGTGGCCCTTCTCTGGATCCTCTTTAGCTTGTTTACATCTTTTTTGTGTAGATAGATATATTTTTTTGTATAATTGCTTTGATATAAATTGCTATGTGTACACCAAAGTATGTATTCCTTTTTTTCTTTCACTTTGGTGTCTGTCTTCACCTTTTTAGATTCTAGTCCTGTGCTAATTTCTCCCCCCATAGCGTTTCTGGAACTGTATGCTTTTGGTCTATGTTCTCAAGGGCCTCCTCTTTTATGGTAAAACTGTCCAAAGAATTAAGGGAATGGCAGTTGCATGACACAGTATGGCAAGGGTGGTGGTTGGGTTTTTTGGTCATTCTGGGTAACACCTTTCAATGTGGACTCCTTGAATCACAGCGTTCGGGGTGATTAGTTGAAAACTGCTTGGGATTGCACAGTTAGAGTGTAGTACACTTCTAACTGATTTATATAGAGAAGGGTAAACCTATAGATGAGCAAGAGTTTTGTAAAACAATTTTAATGTATGTGAGATATTTAGATCCTTGTGGCAATGTGTAGTATTTAAAAAGTCTAGAGGGGTATGGTTTGTTCAGTGAATGCTGAGTATTTAAATGGATATTGAAAAGTCTCCGTAGTAAGGGGGATGCAAGAGGACAATATATAGCTCTAGAAAAATAAGGATGTGATTTTTTGGATAAATACCATGGAGTATATGTGCAAGTGGACTCAATTAGGTTTGCAGAGACAAAACCTAGTGTAGAATCTTACTTTTCACTGCAGCCTTTCTCTTTAAAATGATGTTTTAAGTCATATCTACCCCATATGTGTGTATGCACATGATGATTACACAAAGAAGGGTTTGTGGTAGCTTGCTATCTGCTGTAAAATAAACTGCTCTCTAGTTTACAGTTACGTTTATCCTGCATATTATATTTGTGGGAGTGTCTCAGGCTGTTATAGTGATATGCCCCACAATTTAATTTGCCCAGTATTGCTAAGAAAATCTTGAAAATGGACCCTCAAATATGAGCTGTAGACTTCAACTTTACACTTTTTCTTCACCTGGCTTCTAACATGTGTTTGTACAAATCTCTAAACCTGCAGATCACACTTTCAAAATACTCATTATAAGCACTACTTGTTTGGGTTTTGTTTTCAGGGGCCAAATCCCAAGGTTCTTGAAGAAAAGGTGGTAGATCTTGGACAGCAGTTGTCTGATGTGGGTCCTGGTGTTGGTCTTCAATGTGGTGTCAGCTCTACTCTACAAGGAATGCAAAATAAACTGAAGGAAGCAGCAAGAAAAATCTCAATTCTGAGCCAAGAGAAGCAGCAGCTGATTGAAATGGGAAACGGACTCAGGGCAGAACTGGGAATGGTATTAAAGGAAGGTAAATTTATCCTACAGAAGAGTGCTTGCTTATATATTTAGAATAAAACCTGGGAATCAGTTCATCCTTTGAGCTGGAGAGAGCTAGGCTTTAATATGAAAACAAACTGCTGAACCTGACTGATTCTTGATCTGCACAGTTTGTGTGATTGTTGGAAGCAAGATGATCCTGTGGTAGGAGGTGCTGACATAGAACAGTGGGAGTCTGTAGGCAGTCACTTTTTTTTGATGAACATCTCAGATGAAGGACTCCCTGGTACCTAGATGTCAGTGTGGAAGCTGAAAGTTGAACTAAGGCTTCTTTTAAGAGCAGAGAAAGAGGTAGTTTATCTCTTGGAATAAAAACTAATGATTTATGAAAGTGGAAGAGAAAGCAGAATGGGTTTACTATAGTGTAAACTTGAATCAAGAGCAGACATAATGTCAGATTTCCCTGTGGACATTTAAGTTCTGTGCAGCAATTGCTCTGGCAGTGAAGCAAAGGATTTCTGCGTAGCGTTGAATCCATCTGCAATGAGAAGGCCTGTGTTTTGTGGTTCATCTGTAAACACATGCTAGAAATGTAGTATTGATGACAAAATAAGAACAGAGAATGCCTCCCTCAGTATTTTCTCTCCTTTATAGGACTTTGGCATCCTGTTAGCTCTAAGTGCTGCACAGGTTGTATTGCCTCTGGTAGTATTTTTCCAAGAGAGCTTGTCAAAAGAACACAGTGTCAGCTATCAGCTTTAAAACATCTGCAGCACAGGCTTACAACACAGGTAAGCTCTCTGAAATCTAGTGATAATAAGCAGTTAAGTCAGTTCTAATTCCATGAATATAACTTTCCTTAAAATTCTTTATGTAAATGCCTTTTTCTGTCTTTAGCTCAAATCTTCCTTTGGTACCTTGGAAGATTTTGTAGGACCATAGAATATTCTGAGCTGTAAGGGGGACATATGAGGATCTTTGGGTCCTGACTCCACACATGGCAACCTAGAAATTAAACCATATATCTAAGATCGCTGCCCAAATGCTTCTTGGACACTGACAGGCTGAGGGCCATGGCCATTCCCCAAGGAGCTTGTTCCAGGGCTTGGCCACCCTCTCAAGGAAGAACTTCTTCATAATATTTAGTCTAAACTTCCCTTGATGCAGCTTTAAGCCCTTCCCTTGCATCCTATCATTAGATGCCAGAAAGACTAGATCAGCAACTCCCCCTTGTAAGGTGTACCAGAGGAGGTTTAGGATGGATATTAGCAAAAGATTCTTCACATAAAGGGTTATTAAGCATTGGAACAAGCTGCCCAGGGAAATGGTGGAGTCACCATCCCTGGAAGTATTTAAAAGAGAGGCAGACGTGGTGCTGAGGGGCATGGTTTAGCGGTGGTTTTGGCAGTGTTGGGTTAATGGTTGGACTCGATGACTTTAAAGGTCTGTTCCAACCTAAACAATTCTATGATTCTGTAAGGTTCAGGAAGCAATGAGGTCAGCCCTCAATCTCCTTTAAGCTGAACAAGCCAAGTATCCTCAGCTGCTCCACACAAGTCTCCATCATTTCACCATCTTTGCTGCCCTCCTTTGGACACTTTCTAAATATTTCTCTGTCCTTCTCATTTGTGGAGCCCAAAACTGCACACAGCACTTGAGGCAAGGCCACAGCAACGCTGAGTATGGTGGGACAGTCACTTCTTTAGTTAGCTGTACTGTGCCTGATGACCCCTGGATACAGTTGGCCCTTTTGGCCACCAGGGCACGTTGTTGACTCATTGAGCTTCCCATCAACCAAAATGTCCACATCTCTCTGGAGAGCTGCACTCCAGCCTCTTCTTCCCCAATCTGTATGGACACCCAGGATTACACTCCCAGGTGCAGAACCCAGCGTTTGCTCTTGCTAAATTTCATACAGTTGGTGATTGCCAAGAACTCCAATCTATCGAGATCTCTCTGTGAGTTCTGTGGCCTCAAGAGAATCAGGTCCTCCTGATCTACTATCATCAGCAAACTTACTTCATATGCACTCAACTCCTGTGTCCAGGTTATAGATAAAAACATTATCAAGAACCGACCCTAAAACTGAGCCCTGGGGAACACCAGCAGTGACTGGCCACCAGCCAGATGCTACCCCTTTTAATTAAGGGGTTATACTTGGGACTTCAAAATTCACTTTTGAAAACATGATTTTGATCCAAGGCATTTCATAAACAATTGTGTTAATGCGGCATGAATGCAATCCTGAATTACAAGTTTCATAAAGCTTAGTTTTGAACAAGCAGGACAGGCCGTTTGGAGGATGTGCAGTATGTTCTAAGGTAAACGTGAAAATTACTTCAGTCGTTTAGATGTGGTGTTGAGGGATCTGGTGTAGGGGAGCACTTTGTAGAGTGGGGCTGATGGTTGGACTTGATGATTCCAAGGGTCTCTTCCAACCTAAATGATACCATGATTAATCAGTGAGCATATTTCCCAATATCCACAGTGGTGGGAATTTAAAGCACCCTCATCCAAATTATTGTAATATCACATTTTCATATACAAGAGCAGCACATATAATTAACCTGTTTCTGGTATTTTGTAGTTAAAATACAACTTTTAATAGTTAAATTGCAGCTTTCGTCAGAGAGCCAACTGGATAAATCCTGGCTCCCCTGGTTAGTGGCAGACCTCCCAGTGACTTCACAGTCAGGATTTCACTATGTACTTTACTTAATTGATCAGCAGGTTTGTTCCTGTGAGGATTGAGTCAGAGCAGCTGATTGTCGTTGTAGTTTTGAGGGCAGTAAACAATGTTCTTTCAGAAATGGTGAGGTTGTTGCTCCAAGGTATAAAACTCCAGTAGAATTATTAACCAAGTTCAGTTGGGGAAATACTTCCCCTGGGAACCTCTCTGGGCAACTTGTTCCAGTGTTTCATCGCCCTCCCAGGAAGAGAAGGTTGAGGTTTGGGTTTTTTGTTTTTTCCCATTATGTGTCCTTTCTGCCCACTGCCTCTCGTTCTTCCACTGTATACCACTGAGAAGAGTCTGCCTCATTCATCTTTACCTCCTCCCACCACCCCCATCAACACATGTTGAAAAGATCACTCCTGACCTGTCTCTTCTGGAGGCTAAGCATGAACAGCTTCCCTAACCTCTCCTCCTGTCCCATGCTCCAATTTGCTCATCATCTTTGTTGCTTTGCTGGACTTACTTCAGTATTTTATACTTTTCTTGTACTGGGGACCCTAAAGGTGGACACAATACTCTAAATGTAATTGCACCAGTGCTTGGTAGAGGGAAAGAATTCACCACCCTTGATCTCCTGGCCATCCAAGATGCTGTTGGCCAAAGGCCTTCAAGAACGCATCGCTGCCTCATGTTCAACTTGTCATCCACCAGCTTTCCTGTTTCGTTTTGCTGAGCTGCTTTCCAAGCAGTGTCCCACCAACCTGTTAGATTGAAACTGCAATCCCTCTGCCTTTGGGGGAAAATCAGCTGAATTAAAGTTAATCTCCTCTGGGGGGATCCTGTTTATGTTTAATTCTGCCTATGCATTCTTATTTCTTTGAACTGAAACCAAGATCAGATTGAGAGTCTTTTTTTGTGGATTACTAAGGTTCACCCAGGAATATGAAGGAGGTTGCAGTTTAATTATTCTCTTTATACATACTCTGTGATAATATGAAGCTACACAGGAGATAGTCTTACCACACTGTCAGATTGCACTGAGAAATCACAAAGTTTTACCACCTGAACACATTCTAAAAACATCCTGAATGTTTTTACATCTAGTCATATTCTAACAAGACAAGATGGAATAACCACATATTCATTTTAAGAGTACCATTCAGTGAGTTTTTTGAGCCTGAGGTTATCAGTCATTTGTTAAGATGTGATCTGGTTGCCCCAGGTGTATTACAAAGTGTGTGTCCCATCTGCCCAGACAGTTTGAATGACAAAGGTGAGTTTCTTAAAAAAGCCAGTGGATATAAATTCTAATGAATATTTTATTTTTCTTATGTCACAACAAGAATGGTGTTAAAGAAAAAACCCACATTAATCTCTGTAGTTGCTTTGAATAAGTGCTCTAAATTAGATAAATTATGGTTAAGTGATTCAACTGGTACCAATTTAACCAGTTATTTGTCTGGGGATCATGCAGTTTCAATTTGCAATTTAGTTTTGATGAAAATAGATATTTTTTTTTCCTATGAAGGAAAAGAGCTCTGCAGACTAGCCATGTAATTATACCCATGAGGTATGGGAGCTGGAGTCAGTAGATGTTAGAAAATACTGTAAAAAGTTGAAATGCAAAGATAATCCGGCCATTAAATTTGAGAACAAGTATTGACAGGGTCAGGTTAAGTGTTCTGGAGACAGTTATCCAGTTTCTGCACAGCATTGCTATTCTCTTGGATAAAGAATAGTGTAAAAACAGGTAGTACTTGTTTGGAGGGATCAAGTGTTTGACTATGAAAGGAAAGGCTCTCCAGATATCTGAATTATGCAGCTGTATTTCAGCCTGGAAAGGCATATATTTTGGGGAAGAAAATGGGTACACTTGTGTCTCTGCTAAGGTGATTCCCTCAGACTGAATTTGTGGCGATGTTTTGGAATATGTTCTAAGGGAAGAACTCTGTTTGGATGTCCTATCACAGAAGCTAAGAGAAACTCAAGCACCTTCCTGCCAGAAGATATTCAACAGGAGGGGCACTCCGGTTTGAAAGAGGAGGGTTGCCTGCAGGCCAAAAGGCTGTGCTGTTTGAGCCAATTAGAACCAAATTTGAACAGGTTGCTTGAGTGAAAGTGAGCCCCTGTTCTTTTTCACTGCCCATTAGTCAATGAAGAAGTTTTAAAGGTTGCAGCGTGAGCAAACATTGTAAACATCCATCAGACAGTGATAAGCTGAGAATGCCATCTGGTGTAGCTTTACAGAGCTAATGGAGACTTACTCTTCCTTACCTAGAGCTGGCAGTCTAAGGTAACAGACATTGAGAGCTGTAAGAGGGCAGTGAGGTAAGTGCAACATGGGCTAGAGAATATGGTATTTCTTACCAAATTCATCTAGTCAAAATCTTTTGACGTCAAAAGCATTAGTGATGGCATCATAGGTACAAGTTAGAGTGTACAATCCTGAAAGCCATGTGGGTTTGAGGCTGGGAAGGCTTGCATCATTCGATGTCTGTGAGAGCTGGTCTGGGAACGCAGCGCTGTTCTGCGACTCTCCGCTGGCAGGCTGAGGGCCTGGTGAGAGAGCTGTCACGGCAGCCCTGTCACAAGAAGTATTAGCATCTTGTTGTGAGGAAGGTCCTTGGAGAAGAGAATTGGGGAGCATTAAATAAACAACCTCCCTGGCATATCATAGAATCATAGAACAGTTAGAGTTGGAAGGGACCTTAGAGAACATGGAGTTCCAACCACCATGCCCTGGGCAGGGGCATCTCCCACCAGACCGGGTTGCTCAAAGACCCATCCAGCCCGGTCTTGGCACCTCCAGGGATGGAGCATCCACAACTTTTCTGGGCAACCTGTTCCAGTGCCTCAGCACCCTGATTTCAATTTAAAACCATTACCTCTCATCCTATCTCTACACTCCCTGGTAGAGAGTCTCTCCCCATCCTAGTTCTGGAGGAGGAGAGCTTAAATTTCTTGTAAAACTCCAAGGTGAAAAGGTCAACCCTGGTCCTTGGTGACAGTCCTGAGCATATGCTTTGATCTCCCTCTTGTGGGGTTTCAGAAGGAAATAGGTGAAGCAGTTAAAGTGTGTGGGAAGCCTGGGAAGTGGTCTGCTAACTGGAGAACTTACTGTGGAACGCCTCAGCATGCTGGTGGAGACGTCATTCGTTAAGGATACTTGTGAACAGCTCATCAACATAAAGGCACAGTTCAGTGAACTGTTCCTTAAAGATCTTAAATTGAGAATAAACTCTAACATTGGGAATAGTTTTACAAGGGAGATTAGTGTCCAGCAAAGCTTTTGGATAGACCTTTTGTGGCCTGCTTGTTTGATCTGTTTCATCTTCTGATCCGGGTCTGAAAAGGATTAGCTAAATGCTTGTACTAACCGTATGGAGATGCCATTTCCAGATCTGGGCCAAATTGCAACAATTCAAAAGCATTTTTTTGACATTTTTTTTTTCTTCTCAACCTCCTTATTTTCATTTTCTTTCCCAACTCATTTGGAACTTAATCTTTCCTTGCCTTATTTATGATGAGCTAGGTATTGTGTTTGCTATTTTTCTGACATCTCGTGTCTCCAATGTTCTTTTTGAAATCATTAAAGGTTGTTCTTGCTTTTATATGAATAAATTGATTTTAAAAATACAATGTGCCCATGGCTCTTGGAGAGGTAGCATTTGACTGTGAGTTTCCAGATGTTGTGCTACACACCAGGAGTGATAGTCCAGCCTCTTCAGCGCGTGGATTGCTTGGAGGTCACAGTTTGAAGTGGCTATCCCTGAGGATCTTTCCAGCTGTGGAACCTCAGAGATCATCTCTGTTACTGCTCGAATTTGTCCAGATTAAAAAGTTGGACAAATACAAATCCAAACTGTTTGTCTTCAGTAGCTTCATTCCAGGCTGCTCTTTACCCAGAACATACCTGCTGAGGCCTCAGCTCCTGCGCCGAAGCTGAGCTCCGGGTTGAGTTGCCAAAGACTTGTTCTAGTTTCAGTGTTTTTCTTCCAGGTAATCACTCATACTCACTGTGCTACATTTGCTCCTGTGTTCAAGATCTTTGACCTTACCAAAACCTGGGAGAGTTTATTACTCTAATACCTACAGCAATTTCAGTCTCGGTTACTTTATACGACGGAGTCACATTTTGTTTCTTTAGTCCTAAATACCTAGCAAAAGACTTTGATGGTTTTTTTATCCCCTTTCACAGGGCTGAAGGAGTTCTCTTTTCATCAAATCTCACTTTAATTGCTACATGTTGAAAGTTGGTGAAACTTTGTGGCATAATTAGCTTGGTTTAGTTGCTGAAAAATTACTTTTTCAGAGCTGCTTTGTTTTATTTGGGTTTTTTTTAGAACTGCTTTGGGAGTTTTTCTTCTGGAATTTAAGCATGGGAAAAGGCAAAAGTGAAGAATGACCCTGACAATACAAACTTGAGTAATAAGCAGGATGGTACTAACAGCAACAAGCAATGTAGATTTTGAACAGGTTTAATAAGAGGTTTGTTAAGAGGGTAATTTGGCCCTGTTGATCCAAAGGGAACATACTTTTGTTTAATATTACTTCTATCTTGTTATTTTAAATCTATGAGTGTAACAGCAAACTGAGCTATAAATGTGTTATTTTTAGAGATCATGAGTTACTTGTGTTAATGTAATATTTCACATTAGGAGCTGCAGTATGCAAAGCCACAGCATCCCTCAAGGATTTCTTCTCTGCTCTCCTGCCCTCGATTAAAGGAAGCAGAAGCTCCAAGCAGCTGTGGGGAAGAAAAGGAATTACCATCCACCAAGGTACAGTGCAGTTCTATCATCGATGTAATTAACTCCCTTTGGATTTTTCAATTACAGTTGCTCAACAGTCATCTCCTGGAAGCCTTAAAAATAACTGGGTTTTTTTTTTAACTTATGCATTGTTCCTGTACAAAATGGTATTTGTTAACACTTAATGAACGAGGGTTTCTCAATCACTTTCACAGTGTTGTAATTAATATTCTTGTACAACCTTTCACAATTAAAAATAACATTTTTTTTTATCTTGCCTCTATCTGAAACCTTCTGTCTTTTGAAGACTAAGATGCCACTGTGAGATTTAACCAGTTTTCAAATGTCTTTGATGTGAAAAGCAAGTGTCTCTTTAAGACTGTGTTTGAATTTGAACAGGTTCAGCTAGATTTCTCTGTTGAACATCATGGACCAGAACAACGAAGGGCAGATAGATCCTCAAAGACTGGCCAAAGTCAGCCAGCCAGGCAGAACCCTGGTCAAGCCCAGCAGGCCCAGCTTTCTTCATCTCGAGCACATGATTTCTGCCAAGGTACGTGGCAAACTTTAGAAATGGGATCAAGCCCTTCCATACTCAGTCCTCAAAAGAACACTGACCAAGGTAGGTGTGCTTTGTGAAGGAGCCACAGGATTTGACCCTTCTAGAAGAACTGAAGTACAGTAGTGGATTCTGCTGCTGTTGGTACAGCCCTATGGTCAGAACATCTGTAAGTTACAGGAAGGGAATTTCACTGTTGCCAACTGAAGTAGGAATTGAGAGGAATGCCTGTATAGCTGTTTGGGTTTAATGCTGGTGTTGCAAATGCTTCTCCCCTTTTATTAAATACTCCTGAAAAATGTAAATACCCGTTTGTTTTGACACAGTCTAAACCTTATCTGAGGCAGATAGGAAAGTGCCTATCTGAGAGCTGCACACTTCATGGGTTGCCCAGTGACTGTTAAATCAAATTGTAATTTGGCAAATCCTTGCTTAATCATTATTTTTTGTGGCAGGTTAATAGCTATGATACTGCTTAGTGTGCTGAGACCTAAAGGCTGAAAGTGAGATCATGGACATAATGTGGTGTACGCTGTGGGCACACACTGAACTAGGTGGTGTTATTCATTGGAGTTTTATAGCCCAGTGCAACAAGTCAGAACGTAGGAAAGGAGAAGCAGACACACATTCTTGTATGTGGGGCAGCGCCTGGGCCTTGGGTATGACGCAGTATCAGGGTTAGGGTGGGAGGAGAAGGTAAAACCTAGGACACAGACTGAAAATTAAGCAATGTTATACTTCTAGAAAAAGCACCACGTGATCTTGGAAATTTTAGCAGAAGCTCCATTTGTGAGATACCTACAGTCACGTGTAGCCTCTTCACAGGCCAACTGTAGAGGAACTGTTTAATGGTAGCCATTATGCTGAGCAATGCCACTGCAGATGAACGTTATGTCTCCCAGATTGTTGGCCTGTTCATGAAGTAAAACTTCATCAGGAAAACTTTGGACAACTGTTCTAACACCAGCTGTGGATGGGACAAAAAGTAATGGTCTTAAATTATAACACTGGAAAAACTTAAGGATTAACTACTAATGGAGTATGTTCCCCAGAAGGATCGTACTCTTCTTTATTAAAGGGCTTTATAAACAGACAGACAAACATTTCTCCAGAATATTCTGAGTAAAGGTGCTTTTAATTTTTTAACAAGAGGCGTAGTGGTCAATAAAATATTTCTTACAAAACTGTGGGGCTTGTGTGGGTTAGACTTTGGGTTTGATATTGTTATTTTTATCTTCATCATTATTCCTGGGATCTGGTGCCAGCTGTGGAGTAACGTGGCAGCCATTTAGCTTTTTCAGGTGAGCTTTATATGACTAGTGACCCGTTAGCATTGCATAGACACTTGTGTGCCGTTAGCCACACGCCAGACTTCAGGAGCAAGAATGCAACCAGTGGGTTCAGGGATGTGATTCCTTCCTCCTGACATGGTACTTGGGAGGCAGCATCTGGAGAGCTGTGTCCAGTTCTGGACAAAGGACTGACAAAGTGGAGTCCAGTGGGGAACCACTATGATGGCTGTGGTGCTGGAACATGTTAAGCCAGAAGCTGGGTGATCTGATTGCTGCTTTTTAACCACCCAGCAAGGGATTTTGGAGGAGGCAGAGCCAGACTCTTGGAGGTGCAAAGAAGAGGCAGTGGACACAAGTTGTGCCACTGTGCATTCGGAGCAATAAGCACTGTGACATTTCACCCAGAGAGCCTTTCCAACCTACATTACATCTATTTTTAAACCAGTGTATAGATGCAATGAACCATCTTTGGCAGTGCACAAGAAAAAAAAATATTTAAAAGGGCTTTCAAAATGAAGAATGGATTACAAGTGTGTTTATTCACAACAGCGGTGCGTTGCAGGGACACAGCAATGTGCATTGACAGACCTGCAGGACTGGAACGGACATAATGCTGACAGTCATGATTTGTGTGCTTTTTTTGTGGGGCTGGGACTGAAATAGAAGGAGTATTTCAGGTCAGGCCTATATTGACAGGATAAGCAAAAGGATGTCTTTGGAACATTACTGATAGAGCCATGCAGTTTCATGCTGCTGGATGCCTGATGCAACACCACTGGCAGCCTTACAAGGACATTGGTTTCTTAATGTCTAGAAATTTCCAACCCCCGTTGCAAAACTTACTGTAGATTTTTGGGGATCTAGAGAATAGCAAAAGGGAAAGGTAACACTGCCAACATGAAACAAGTGAAACATCAATAGTGGATGATATTTTCCTGAGAACAGCCTTAATTTGATTTCTTTTTCCAGATTTAGCCTAAGAACACTTGAGCGGAGCTTCTTACTCAAATGTGCAGGCCCTGAAATGCTGCATTGCAGAACAGAACCTTGAAAAACTCTTTTATGTTGCTTAGCTTCCTCCTTCAGAAAACCACCCAAATGGTGTCTTTACCTCTGCTGTACTGGAGACAGCATTTCAGAAAGGAAGACTGTGACAGCACAATCTTCCGGAGCAGAACATACAAGATTTTCCAGGACTTCTGATTTTTAGCAGAGGCTTGCATTATCTTTCATGCATGAGCTATGGAAAAATTAATTCACCCTTTCCAGTTTAAAACCACTCACTTGAATTTAATCCATCTGTCAACCACGTGGTTACAGTGGATGGAACCACCGTTAAGGCGGGATGACTCGGTGCTGGGCTTTCAGGTACAAGTGGCGTGCACACAGACTTGAAAGCGTGTACAAAGCAGCCTATTGGGACTTAAAATGGTTGGCATGTCGAGTAAGCCTTGCAATTTGCTGTGTTTCCAGCAAATGACACAATTCAGTGACTCGATGTGTTTTGGAGTGTTTATGATTACATGTTAACACTGAATTACTGAAGTGGACTGTTACACGCTTTATTCATTTCACCGTGGAATTCAGAACTTGTGGAAGCTTCCAATTAAGTCAGAAGGCTAGGAGGTATTTTCATATTTTCTCTCCTTACTCTGCCTGCTAATTTTTACTTTGTACTGTGGGAATGAGATGGCTTTAATAACGTGTATATGTTAATTCTGCAGATAAGTAGAAAGAAAGGGTTTAGAAGGAGCACAGGTTCCTTCTCAGGAGTTTCTGTTCTGTAATATTGAAAGAAAAAGATCCTGCTACTGAGGTAGGCAGGTACAGGCCATGGTTGTATTAAAAGCATCAGTGTCCCATACACAGGGGACACTGTACTAGGAAGAAACACATTTCTGTATTTCTTTCCTTTTTGTATGCCCTATCCCAGAGGTTGAGAGCAGGGAGACTTTGGCAAGGCTTCTCTATTCACCTGGGGGCTACAGGGCCTGTTTTGATTTTAGAATAAATGTTAGGCAGGATGAGGGGAAGCTTTGTAAAACATGTAGAAAACCGGACTTTATTCTTCATTCTTCTTCAAGTCATTTAGCTTAAGAAAGTTTTCACTTGATATTGGAGACACTTAGTAGCTTTTCTGGAAAGGCAGGCAAACGTCACCAGGCAAAGTCCGACTGGGAGACTGTGCTTAGAGTGGAGCCAAAACTGTGAAGGCTGCTTTCATCGTGATCAGCTCCTGATCAGCTGCACCTCCTGAGTCACCAGGGGCCGGGGGGTCAGCACAGGGGGCATATGAGTGTCTGCACTTGGAGTGTCCCCAGTGGTCACTTGTTGGACACACCTGTGGGGTAGATGAAACTCAGGGCTTTCCATGCCAGAGGAGGGCTCCTGTTGTGGTGGATGGGCCCCACTGTAGGTTTGGAGAAACCCCACCTCCAGAGACACTCAAGGGCTGTCCTGGGTACATTGATTGGAATTTACATTGTAGCCTGACGAAGAAGTAGATTGAGCTGTTTGGAGGCAAAGTAACTTTCCTGGTTTTACTACTTGAGCTTATATAGGGGAGGCTCTCATTGTTACTGTTACTTGCAAAGCACTGTGGTCTGAAATTCTACACTTTATGGATCAAAAGTTATCTTAAGTGTTTCCACACTAGACAGAATTTCAACAGCTTTGACATCACTGACAGTTCTAAGAGCAATCCATGTGGGTAAAAAGCTGGCCAGAAAAAGAATCTGGTAAAATATTAACAAACAGAAAGAGCGCTCTGGCTCTGGCTTCATTCCGGCTCCAATCAGAGAAAGACTCATGATTTCTTTTCTACGTTACATAAAACTTCATCTTTGAAGTGTTTCACAAATATTAACTAATCCCCTAGTTACATTTTCTTCACTTACATGTGCTTCTCCTGAATAGGAACTTATTTGAGTTGGTGTTCCCTCAGAAACACTGTTAGCCATAAGCAAATACCTACTGACAGGCTCCTTCAGTGAAATTTTCCGTTGGGGGAAGTTTCAGTTTGCTTATACGACACGTCTGCCTGTGTCTCTGTAGTTCCAATAAATAAATAAATAAAAATAATATCTGAATATTAATCTCTGACTGTAGTTAACACACATCTAATGGAAGATGTGTTAAGCATTTCAATACACTAAACGTTTAAGTCCAATTTCAAAAGCAGTTTAGGCTCTTAACTATAATCTTACAAGCTCTTATTGCCAAGGTCACTTCTGAAAGTAAATTACAGGCTTGTAAAGTGAATGTGCTTTTTTTCACTGCTTGTTTGTGAAAACCAAGCTTCTGCATTTAAATTTTGCTGCACAGTCCATATTTGTGCTGATTTTATTCAAGTCCTTCACACACACAAACAGTCCCAGCCCCGGTAACATGTGGAGGCCCTTATTCAGTGATCTCTGAGGATATTTTCTCTTTAAATAGCATTTCAAACTCTGGGGCATCAGTTCTTTGGATTTTGCTGTTTTGTAGAACTAACCTTAAAAGTTTGCAGCTTTAAATTTCTGTGTTAACATGCACTTTTGACATTCCAGAACTTTAAAAGAACCCTGTAGAATGCTTGTGTTCTGTGGTGTTGTCCCAAACACCAAGTAAAGTAGCCTTTACTAGTTATAACTCTAGTGTCTCTGCTAATGTCAAGAGACAAACGTACAGAAGACTTGAGAGAAAGGGCTGCATGTGAAGCATTGGTGCCTGGTTACTTTGCCTTCGGACCCACAGGTTATTTCTGAAAGTCATCCCCGTGGTTGAATTACTCAGCACTGGTGAGGCCACACCTTGAGTCTGGTGTCCAGTTCTGGGCACCTCAACACAAGAGAGATATCGAGGTGCTGGAGCGAGTGCAGAGGAGGGACACGGAGCTGGTGAGAGGCCTGGAGAATAAGGCTTNAAAGCCTTCAAAACTGAGGGAGCTTTTCAAAAAACAGGCAGTGAGCAGTGCTGACCCTGTGCTTGTTTTATGGATCTGCCCATCCCTGTTGCTTAGACCACCACCAAGAGGTAATCTCGTTCCGCTGCAGCTCCTGTTTGAGCACAATGATCCTTGCAGCTGTGTCCAGTACCTTTCAGACACTGCAGCCTGCACTGCTCTGCACGGAAACTCTGCCTTATTATCTCCAAGATGTGGCGCAGGAAAATACACCCGAAGGTCTTCCCTGGGCTCCAGCATCCTCTGTGGTATCTCCTCCACCTGGAGGTAGCCACTAGGTGGCAAGCTGAACAACGAGATGTCGCATGGATAGCGCAAGAGTCCGCTGAGCTTCTGCCACCTGTGAAAACAAATGCCAGGAGGGTGACTCAGGGCAGAGATTGCACATACCCGAGCGAACAGCTGGTTCAGGCTGAGCCCCAACATTAAAATCATCTTGAAAAGTGCCATGTTTTGACACTGGCTACAGCATCATGCTTTGCACAGAGCTACAAACCCTCAACAGATGAATTCATTCCATAATTCAAGAAAATGTGGGTTTTTTTCCTTCTGTGTAGAATTTTGTTGGGGTTCTCAGCCATGTTCTGTTGACTTTGAAATTTTACTGTATCCTTCTAGTAACTTTGTCAGTTTGTGCACCTCTTAGTCCTGCTCTGTGAGTAAAGGGTACCCAGGACTGAAGCCTGTCAGGGTGTAAATATTCAACAGGTACAGGCCGCCGGAGTGAGCGCTGTCGCAGGTGGATTGTGACCACTTCTGCTCTCTGCTGGGGCTTGCCATAGGAAATCTACAGTTAAAATCTCAGCACCCTGAAAAACAAGGAGCCAAGCACCTCTAAATATGACCTATAGCTAACAATGGATACTATGATTGACCACTGCCCCTTATCTTACCTAATGCGTCCTGCCAGGAGACTAAAGGTCAGTTAGTTGGAGATGGTGGTTTTCAGAGAATTACGTGAGAGGCTGCGGAATGGACTCCGGCTGGTGTTCAGTCTCCCTGCTTCCCACCCAAAGATACTACTTTTTGAGTCAGTCCTCCCTAGTATGCACAGGTATTTTAGATTTCCACACTAAATGCGTTCCTTTGCGAGAGAAGATATGTATACATTCCCCAAAAAGCCCCACCAGAAGCTAATGGTAACAGTGGGGCTTTGTCAGGCACACGAATTGCCTTTGAGCCCTTTGGATCCTGCGTATCCAAACACGTTTTGCTGCAGCTTTTACGGCTGCTGGTGATTTCTTGAAACAGATCAAACTATTGCAGCCAACTTACTTTGTCAGCATTTCACAATACAAGAACAGGTAGGTCTTACTCTGTGCCGTGTTGTCCAGTGCCTTCGTGTTGCCGTGGTTGGTACTGATGTTCTCCCATATCGGGGAGAAGGGTAAGCTGGTCAAATGGGAAGTTTAAAACCAGCTGGACAGATAACACTCACACCAACCATCCAGCTCTCTGCCTTCCTCCTCTCTTATGCCATCTGACGCTGATGGAGAAGGAACAGGTACAGATAAAGCGAGGACTGAGCAGGAGACACTGATGTATTTTACCATGGATGGTTCTGCACCTCCTGTGTCCAGAAATGGTTGTTACTCAATGTAAGACTTTGACAGTGCGACACTGCAGCAGCAATGTACTTAGAGAAAAAATTAAACCAGTTCTCTTCAACTATCCAGTCTCACAAGTAAATAAAAACCTAACCACAAGGTATTTTTATTTCTTTTTTTTTGAGCAGGGGAGTTTGAAGTTACGTGTCTGACTGAGCAATCTGAAGAATCCCAGCGGAATTTCAAAGCCGAGGATCAGCTCGCGATGCCAGCTGCAAGTTTGACAGTCAGGGGAACCAGGCTGGAAGTTCAGCAGAAGTTAAAATCCAGGAATTTGCCTCGTGCTCATCCCATAAAACCAAAAATCTCTTCTAACATGGCCAAAGTCCGTAACTATAATATCAGAGACTGATTTCTTGGTTGGCAACAAGTCCCAGGTCCACACTTGCTATTAACTTACTTCGAAGTCTGCAGATCAGATGTAAATACCAGCTTCATTTTTGTCTGAGTTGGGATGTTTGCAGCCAGATGAGAGAAAAAAACACCCTGTTTCATACTGTGAACCCTAAAATAAAAGGGTTAATATGTGAGATTACAGTCTTCATTGTTAATACTGATTTATTTTAATTATATATGTTAAATATTGCTTGCATCATGGATTTAGAAATGCCCAATTAATACATATGTAAAGCTTTGTGCCTTTAGGCAGGGCTTGGAGGTCTTTAGCAAATATTTTGTTGAGAAACTCTAGATGTGATTCAAGCTTAGAAGGGGGGTGCCTCAACCTACTTGTTTTCCTGTAACGAACAATGCAACCGTTAATCCTGTGCAGCTATCTTTCTGCTTGAAAGAAAGGAGTTTGAGAAGATTACACCCGAATCCGTACTGTTTCTCATCTCCTGTAGCTCTTTCCACTCGTTCAGACACCGTGCAAGAGTATGAAACTCAACTTAGAAAATTACTGCCACCCCAGTAATGATACTGTTCTTCAACAAGAGGTTGCAGAGAGCTCGAGGCAGTGAAAAGCATGTTCATTACCAACACTTAGAGTCAGACAGAAGCATGGGAAGAAGTGTCTTACAGCAGATGAAAAGAAAACTTGTTCAAGCTGTGATGTAAGGAGGGCTATCTGTACAGTTATGAAGACGCCAGGACATTGAAACAGGTAATTGGTGTCTTTTTGTAATATTGCTGGTAACACTGAGCTGCTTGGGGATATTACAGCGACAGACTTTATTATAAGTAAAGAAAATGCACATGAAAAACACGAGCAAAGCCATTTTTTACTGTGAGGATGGTCAAGCAGTGGAACAGGTTGCCCAGATTGGTTATGGAGTCTCCATCCATGGAGATACTCAAAGCCCACCTAGATGTGGTCCTGAGTGACCTGTTCCAGGTGACCCTCCTGGAGTGGAAGGGCTGGACCAGGTGATCTCAAGACGCCCCTTCCAACCTCAGCAATTCCAGGAGTGGTCTCACTGAAGTCAATAATGCTTCCCAGTTGCTGCTGCTGAAAACATATAAAATCTAGATGGGCTTTAATGGAGGAAGAGAACTACTACCCTTGGGCGCTTTTCTTCTGTAGCTCTTTTCTTTTTAGAAACACTTTCTGCCTACCCTTTGCAAACAGCCGCGCTCTCTGGCATCAGAAAATGGGGTACTAATCACTTGGGGAATTTGCATAATCATTTTTCTACTCCCCCCCTGAAAAGGTGGTTGCTTGGGTGCTACGATGCTGCCCTCAGACGTTAAACCCGCGGTGAATTTCACGGGGATGTTACCAGGTCAGCCTGAGGCCCGAGAGACCTTGTGAGCTTCCTTCAAAAACATTTCATGACTCGAAAAACCCCGTCATTGGGTTCAACATTTCACATTGTTCGTGAGCCGGAACAACGCCACGCGTTCCCTTCAACCAGCCCCTGAATGAGCTCTTTCTGTAGCTCAAAGCATAGTGGTTTCTCACAAGCACAGGAATTTTGGCCCAGATCACACCAGTTACAGCTCTCACTGGTTATTTCTAGAACGCAATGTGGAAATTCCAAGGTTTTGAATAGCTGGAGATTATCCTGAAATTTTACATTTTTTAAATTATTATTAATTTCCAATTCTGTGTTTGCTACTGAACGGTGGAGATGCACAGCATTTCAGTGCCCTGAGACTCTGTGCGTGCCCAGATGTTAAAAGCAGTGTGCCTTCTTAAAAAAAGAGCAGCTTCTTCCATCATTTTTGTAACGCTGCATCCGAGCCCGGGAAACATCACTCTCTGTTCCCTACAGCGGGAATACGGGCCCGTGGGCTGCACGCTCCAGAAATGCCTTTGTCTGCTTTCCTCTGTGAGTTTTTCAGGGGGTTTTTGTGCTTATTTGAGGGGGTTTAGGGTTTTTTTTTAGCCTCCCTTCCAGTGTGTCACCTGGCATGCCTGGTCATGCAACCCTCCTGCCAGAAATGCAACTTTAATTTATTCAGTTTCCCTGAGAAACAGGTTTCCTTAAGGCAGCTGCGGGGAAGGGAAGCTGATAGCTGGGGCTGCTCCGCTTCGGTTTACGGGGGAGAGGGGGGAGAAAAAGAAAGAGAGAAAGGGAAAAAAAAGTAGTTCAACGACTGTACATTTGTTTCAGAGTAACTGCAAGAACATTGTGTATAAACATGCTGAAAATTAACAAAGTACGGGCGATAATAAATAGCGTGGAGGAACTGCTGGGATCCCGCATGGGGAGGCTGTGCTGAGAGCGAACTGAATACGGGGGTGGAAATTCTCATATAGTCCTTTTATAACCAAAATACTCCACAAATTGGGCCATGATCCTTAAAATCCGGCCGGGAGAGAGCGGTGCGCGGGCAGCGCTGTGGGTGCTGCCGGGGTGAACGGAGACGGGAGAGCCCCTGCGAGCGCAGCGTTCCAGCCCATCGGAGTGAACCGCTCCTTGTCGGCGTCAGCAAAGGGTTAAAAAGCTATGGGAGCTTTGAGGGATATATGGAGAAAAGCCGAGGCTCAGCACGGAGGAGGTGCTGCCCGCCGTTCCGCCGGGGGCCTTCCCGGCTCCGGCTCCGGG
>VZTM01016973.1:46463-91048 GCA_013400555.1 Jacana jacana
GGGGCCGCGGTCCCTGCCGGTGCTGTGGGCGCGGCGGCCGGGCCGGGGAGGAGATGCGGCCTGAGCCGTTGCGAAAGGTGACTTGTCAATAGGTGCTGGGGAACCCGCTCGGAGAAGGTGCCGCAACGACCGCCGGACTACTTCTCTTTTTTTGTTTGATTTTCTTTTTTGTTCTTTTTTTGGTTGGTTTTTTTTTCCTTCCCCACTTCGGTACGAACCGGCCGCCCGCGTGAAATACCCCATGGATCGCGGCCCGGCCTGGCTTTGTTGGTGGGATTCTGTCGGGAGCGTGAGGATCCCCTTCTCTCTTGCGATGGTTTTTGCTCCTCTCGGGTTTTTATTCCCCATCCCCTCCCCGACACCCAACGCGGGTTCTCTCCGAGCCCAGCGCTCGGTCCGGCCGCAGGGTGCTGCAGCGGGGAGTGTGTGTGTGAACTTGAGGGAACGGCGCTGGGGGAGGGCTGGAGCGGGTCTTGCCTCAAACAACAAAAGGGAAGAAAATCCTCAAGCCCCAGGAGCAACGGGTTCACCTTTTCCTTCAGCCTCTGTGCTCCTTGAACCCAACTGGGAATGATGGTGCGCCGTGAAAGGCTGCCTTGAGCAGATGGATTCGGAGGATGGGCCCTCTACACGGAGGGTGGTTTTGAACCCCTACTTTACAAACCCAGTATAGCAATACTGGAGATCTAACCTTTTAGATCTAACCTTTTATTTTTTGGAATAAATCAGAGTCCTGCACTTGGGAATCAGAAGAGCTGTGTTGGTTCCCTGGGCAGGATCTAACCTGCTTTTCTCAAATAACGTGTCTGAGCCCGATTGTTTCCTCCATCGTGCCGTGTAAATATGAAAACACGCTGCCGTTTTTCATTGGCCTTGTTGGTCAGTGGGACAAATCCAGCCCCGAAACCAAGAGACAATTAAAAATGGCCTCGCTAAATGGCAGTTCCAGCATGCAGGTCGATGGCAGCCAAACGCTTTCACAGAAGTGAAAAGCAGCCTGTGTTTGCCTCGGGTTTTGTAAGGGCTGTTTTTGGAGGCAGGCAGTGTAACCCTTCACAAGGGAAGTTCCTGTGTAACAACAGTTCCAATTCCAAGTGTTGGAAGTGAGAGTCGGATACTGGGGAAACTGGATTAGGATGTAGTCGTGCTGGAAAAAATGCAGGGAGCAATCCCTGTGTCGGTGTCTGTGCTGCAGGAATCTTGGGGGGGGGAGTCCTGGATGGTTCACTTCACAATAACGGGAGCTCCCCAAAAGATCAAGACTTGGCCAACTCTAGCAAGAGCAGCAGAGTTGGCTTTGAGAGCTGTGCCCTGCTGTGGTGACAGCCATCAAAATAGCAGTGACATTGATAGAAGTGATGGGCTCTTCTCTAGGCATCAGGTGAAACAAAATGGGGTCNAGATAAGTGATGGGCTCTTCTCTAGAAGAGAGAACTGGGCATCAGGTGAAACAAAATGGGGTCTTGCTTATTGTTTTGCAAGCAGTTTCTTTGCAGTTTCTTCCCCCTTTTCTTGCTGAACTTTAGCTGGACACAAATACAGCACAATAACAAAAAATACTCTCTTCAGACAAGTCAAGTATGAGTGGGAGAAGACACAACATGTTACTTTCACTCTTTTTCCCTTTCTCTTGGCTGCCTCCCCACCCCCTAAGGCTTACAAGCTTAATGGGCACAGAGATATTTTTTGTAGGGAAATGGTAGATAAAATACTTGTTAAAAGTTGTGTGGCTGTCAGGGGTGTTGGAGAACGAAGATTAATAGTTTTCTGGATTCATTATTGGTGCTGGATTAGTGAGGCACTCGTAAATGCAGTGGAGAACAGTACTTCAGTTTAAGAGTACATACAATGACAGCGTTAAGCTAATGTCATTCCAGGAGGTACCCAGTATGTAGAGAACAAGGCTATGAAGGTATAGCATGGCTGGAGAAAGGAACTGGCATCAGTAAACAAACCGACCTTGTCAAGTGGCTAACGTGGGAGGGTAGATAACCAGAGCACAGGTATAAAGTGATGAAAGTTGTTACTAGTCAATAATACCAGGAGGGATTGTCAGTTATTACAAGTCACAAACTGAATGAGTCAGCAATGCAATATCATTGCCAAAAAACATTGTGTAAATCCAGTGAGGTGGTAGTTTATGCCCAACTGAGGCGTCTGTCAGGCTGACACGTTGGGGGGTTGGTGTGTGCTTTCCCCCCCTCTTCCCACAGTTAAAAATGCAGGCTGTCTAGGAAGAATTCACCAAACTCAATTCCAGAAAAAACACGGGTTAAACAGAGGAAAAGGGATGCTAGATGTCTGGTTGCAGGGATGAAATACCATCTTAAGAAACCAGGGAATCCTGTTTGTCCCCCTTGATCTTCTTTGTCTGCTTGGTTTGACCTCTTGCTTTTGTTCACCTTGGTCATCAAATACAGTTGGAACAACCTCTTCTATATATTTGCTGTGGAAATAAGGTTCTGTCTTGATCTGTGCTACATCCTCTACTTCAGGAGCCGTCCCTGTACCGTGTGTGGTCGGACAGTGCTCTATGGGGGAACAAGTCTCTAATGGAGTAACAATGCGTCATTTTGGGCTTCCACTCCAACTTTAAAATGGTCTGTCTGCTTCTCTGTCACAGAAGACCTTGCTGGTAGCCCTAACATCTACTTCAATCACTGTTTGATCAGGGATGACTTAATATATTATTTTTCTTCTTCCCACTTTTGTTTTTCTCTGAAAGTCCCCTCCGTTGTCTCCCGCTAAATCCCAATCTGTGTGTTCTCAGGGGGGCGTTTGGAGCTTCCTGTGTCAAGTCTAAATCTTTTCAGTTCTTTGTGTATATTGAAAAAAAAAGTCAAGTTGTGGCTCTTCTTACCCATTCACCCAGCTAAAACTAACTTTTTTTTGGCTCTTGTTCTTCTGCATTTTGATTACTGCAGCATCTTTTTCTCTGCCTTTGACACAGTCTTGCTCAACTACGTTCATAACATGTTGGCAAAAATTGCTTTGCTGATAAATCCTATTACTTCACTGTTTCAGAGTAACATTTTGTCAAGACTGTGTCTCTACCTGGATGGGTTTCACTATTTATTTTTCCTGGTCCCCCAGGAGAGGTGTGGAATGGGAAGGAACAATCCCAGAAGTGAAGTTTCAGTCCCCTGAAATACCAATCATATTTTTCTTCCTGGAGATCATCACCCAAAGAGCTGAGGCATAAAATAATACTATAGTCACTTTGTTGTCTTGTCTGTCTCTTGCCTTATGCTTTGTGCCTGAGACCCATTCTTGCTCTGCCCCGGTGCCAAACGGCTGCCAGCATGGAGAGCTGTGGCTTTTACCTGGGTTTTCCAGGTAGAGTGGTGATGATAATAAAGCAAAGTTGCTGGATTTCTGTTGGTGGAAGACTGGAGAGCCCTCCCCTTGAGGGAGGGTGGACTGGGCCTGTTGCTGCCATCTTCACTTCTGGGGAATAGGTTTCTCCATCAGGCTCTTGTGCGTTTGGCCCTTGGTGTTTTCCCTTTTAAATGAACAACCAAGTGGGACTGAACTTCTGCTGCTGTTGAGCATAAGAGTGAGAAATCCAAGCTGTCCTTTTGGGAACACTTCTGTTTCTGCTCCCAGAAGGGATGGAAGAGATGAGGTAATCACTGCTTCTACTTCAGGGTTGTGTAATTCCACTGTTACTCCACAGATCTGAATCGAGATAACTGCTGAAGGAGAGAAGGGTACAAGAAGTTGGGCAGCCTCTGTGGGGCTGCACCCTGGCCAGGCCGCTCCTCGGTAGGTGGTGGGCTCTGTGCTCCCTCCATGTCCATGCCCTGGCCCCTTCCAGCTGCCCCAGGCAGCTTTCAGAGGGAAGAGGCGCCTGTTTCATGCTCAAAACCATCAGGAACTTCTGAAAGAGGCTGCAAAACCATAAATGAAATGTCTTGGGGTGGAAAACCAGCTGTGGAGTGCTCCTCAAAGAGTCCCTCCCCGTTAGTGCTGTTTTGTGGAGGAGATGGTCGAGCACCAGCAGCTCTCAAGCAGAGTGTCTCCTCCATGGCACTACGGAGCCCAGCCTGGCATGGACATCAAGCTTTAGGGCTTCCATAGCGAAGTCTTTCATTCGAAGTTATTAAGGCAGACTTGACTTGAGCATCCAGTTTTCTTTGTGGTTTTTACTTGTTAAAATCCCACACGTTAACTCCAAAGAATGCTTTTCCTCTACTTACCAGAAGGGTTATTTAAGGAAGTATTGTGAATGCTTTCTACCTCTTGTTCCTGCCACCATGCTCTTGTTTATTCATTTAGATAGCTATAAAAACAACCCCATGTGTATGGGGAATTTTTCCCCCCTCCTTTAACTCGGCCTACTTAAGTTCAAATTCTCTCTCTCAAACCCTAACTGAAACATCATGTTAACTTGCCTTCTCTCTGCTAAGTTGTTAGTGTATTTTTAGTGTAATAGGAAATAAATTAACTGTGTGTTGACTGTAATGTATGAGCCATCATTTGGTGGTGGGACCTGCGTAGCCGGCCTGCTGTGCTGTGCTCTGCACCACGATGCTCTCTTCTCTCTGTGAGATTGGGGATCTTAGAATGTGAATTTCTTGGGACAGCAGCTAGGGCTTTTCCATCCCATCTGGAATCCAAATCTGTTCTCCCCACCCTTATTTCAAAGCCCCACTCGGTCCCCATTTCCAGCCCCCTTTAACGTGGGGCAGTGCAGGGTCTGGTTGGGAAACACTTACTTTTTCTGTTGTGTAATTAAAATGATGCTAACTTGTATTGTAATCCTTGTGCTCTTGTGTAGTTTTTTTCCTGTGTGTGTCCTGGGGGAGGTGTTTTTTGTTTGTTTGGTTGGTTTTTTTTTTAGGGGGTGATTTGGTTTGTTTGGTTTTGTGTGGCTTTTTGTTTGGTGGTTGGTTTATTGTTCCCCCCCCCCCCCAACAAACTTTCTGATTATTGATTCTTAAGTTAGCATTTAACTTTGTAATGATTGTAGAACTTGTTTTGCTACCTGTTAGGTTTGCCTTGTAATTATGTATTTTACTATATGTATTTCATAATTTCTCCACCCACCTCTGCTCCAGCATGGTAATCCCTCCTCTGTGCTGACTCCACGGAGGCTCTGTTCATTTTCTAGCTGTCTTGTAGAAACTGGTGGCTCTTGGAGCCCAGGTCTCCTTCAGGATCAGTTTTCTTATCCTCATTGTCCCCACAGATTTTTATGACCCATTTGATAAGTTGGGGTGTCTTTTTGTAGTAAGAGACTCCACGGACAGTTCCTGCGTGGGTGTTTCTCCTGCAAATATGCCTGTTTGTCACAACATGTCAGGAAGACAAGACACACACATGCTCTCCTCTGTGCGAAATCTCACTAGTCTTACTAGCTTTCTGGGTCTCAACACCAGGGAGAAGTTCAGAGATGGAGGACGTGGTGATTGCAGGCATAGCAGGAAGGCTGCCAGAATCGGAGAACCTGCAAGAGTTTTGGGAGAACCTGATTAATGGAGTTGATATGGTCACGGAAGATGATCGGAGGTGGAAACCAGGTAAGTGCTTACTGTCCCTCCTCTGGGAGCCCTGGGTTCTAGCAGTATCGCCCTGTGAAAGGGTTTATCAGTTGTGAAACTGCCAGAACTTGTGAATTTCCTTCTGATACGTCATCAAGACCTTCAGGAACAGAGCACTTCTGACAGTCTCATGGAATACATTTTTAACATCATGTCCCATGCAGTTGTAGCTTCTAAATGTGTAGCTGGCTTGTGAATAAAAGAACATTCTGACAGAGCAGCTGGGCAACATGAACCCTGTACCTGCTGTTGGTAGCTGTGACACTCAGCTCTCGTTGTGTCTGTGTTCAGGAGTAGCACAGGGACTCCAGTCCTGTGATTTATGGCTTTTTACAATGTTCTGTCTGATTGTCTTTCTGAAGTGTTTAGCACGTGCCCATCCAACTGGAGCTAGTGCTGGGCAGAGGTGGAAAGCAGCTTGTGTTTTCCTCCTACCTGGTAACTGACAAGAACTACTGATTTGGATTCTCTTGATGTGCTTGGTACAACTTGTCAGAACTAAGATGCTTAAACTAGAGGGATGTCTTCTGCTACCATATCTGGGAAAGACTTAAAAATGACAATTGGTTTTTGTTAATGCTGTGTTCTCGTTTCCAAATGAGATTGAGAGATGGGTAGGTCGGTATTAAGGCAGCACTCTGGGTACCACAACAGGGAAGTGAGGTTTTGTGTGTAGTTGAGGGTCATCAGTGGTCACTCTGTACTTTGTCTCAGTTGGTAGCAGCTCTAAAACTGATGTATTTAGTGACTTGGTGTTGAATCTTTTTCTCAGGAATCTATGGACTGCCCAAGAGAAACGGAAAGCTCAAGGAAATAAGCAAATTTGATGCATCCTTTTTTGGGGTTCACCCCAAACAAGCTCATACAATGGATCCTCAGCTTCGCTTGCTGTTGGAAGTTTCTTATGAAGCTATTTTGGATGGAGGTAAGCAGCTGAGTGGCTGAAGAAGGAGAATTGTGCTGTATTGTCTCTGCACCTGTATGATGAGACCTCTAACAAGAGAAAGCCATCACAATGAAAAGGAACCCAAAGAACTGGTGCAGGGATTGGAACAAAGTTGTTTTTTCTGGAACTCGGTGGTTCCAAAGAGACTTGCTGGAGATCTCTATCTGGATTCTCTTTCTGCCTCATGGCACAACCAGTATGACAAACACTTAAACAGTCAATGGTTCTAGAGCTTTTGTATGTTCTGCTCTCCCCTAACATTCTATAACGGATTCTTCTGTTAAAGGCATATTTGTAGCACAAAAGGAATTTCACTTGATTTAGAATTCTCACCCATGGTCTCAAAGAATGGCAGATGGCCTGAGGAATTCCTGTCTATTGGCTAGGTTCATGGAAAATTTGTGGCATTTGATCTGCTTTTGTAGGTTTGCCCAGGCAGTGTGCTTTCAGAAACAGAAGCCTCTTTTCTCCATCACTGCCAGTGTCTTGCTCTTCTGTGTTGCATACCCACAGAGCCAACAAGTCTATTCTGCAGGTTAATTAGGTTCATGTCTGAACATAAGAAGCACATGGGGAGGAACGTTGTAACCACGTCACTAGTACTGACTTACTGAAACTAACTCTTAGATCTCTGCTGCTGAGTCTCAGTCTGAAGGATTGAATATTCTGCTTGTCTCTAGTACTCCCGAAGCACAGAGAAGAAACAGCAGATTGCTGCAAGTTGAGCTTGCTAAGCAGTTTTGTTTTAAAGCAGAGCTGTTTCTTGTTCTGACTGTTGGCTTTTGTGCTTAAGAATTTTTTCCTTTGTCTTGTACTTGTATCTGGGCTTTGCATGTGGCTGGAGATAGATACTCCTGTGCTCACATGATGTTCCAAGTGCTGTGATTCTTCTCCCCTTCAGTCTGCTCCTTTTCTCTATGTTGGAAGTCAGCTGCTAGCTTATCTGACCAGCATTTGCTTTTTGTAGTCCATACACTTCTTTTACATAAGACTCTAGTAATGCCCAGCTGAGCTGCAAAGCTGTCTCTGGGCACAGTGTGTCCTGGCCAAAAGCCAATGCTGAAGTTCTGGTGGAACTTTACAGTAAGACTTAGAAGGTGTGCAACTGAAACAGAAGAGAGGTGACAACAGGTAAAGGAACAGTGCTGCAGCCCTGCTAGAAAAGGAGGGTTGGCAGTATTAATGAACTGGTGACAGTGTTCCTGATAGTTCCTGTAATCTACCTTCCAATATCCTCACAGGCATTAATCCAGCCACCCTCCGTGGCACAGACACAGGTGTGTGGGTTGGTGCCAGTGGGTCAGAAGCTGCTGAAGCCTTTAGCCGAGATCCAGAAGAGCTTTTGGGATACAGTATGACTGGCTGCCAGCGTGCTATGCTTGCCAACAGGCTTTCCTACTTCTATGACTTAAAAGGTAAGTGCCCCCAAACCTGTGGATGCTGATCAGCAATTGCAATTTGAGTATGTCTGTATCAGTTACTGGAGAGGAGTGGGATGGATATGATGACAGACCCCTTCTGGAATGAGCAGGTAGCATGCAATGACTATAAGGAAACATATATAGGAAGCAGAAAATGTATGAACTCTGTGATAAAACTCATTGTAAGGCTTTAACTTGGTTGCTGCTGCTGGGCACAGCTGGCATTCATCTGAAAGGTGATGACTTTGAGACACCTTCATAAATAGGCCTAGGTCCTCTCCTGCCTTCAGATTGCGGTTTGGTATCAAGCTACGTTGAAGTTGACTAGACCAGAGACAAACTGGCACTTGGCTCTTCCTGGGTAAAGTAGAAGTGGGAGAGCCACCAAAATAATGTAATGGAAGGCATAGATGTGACTTGAACTCCCTGTGGCACTGAAAGTGAGAGTGGAGGGACAGAAACTACTCTGAAGGGTGACAGAGGTACTGGGAAGGAGCGGGGGTAGAACTTGTTCATTTGTGAGAACAGGGAAACAAGTCCTGCCTATAAAATTATGGTGTCTCTCTTTGATGGAGATGGAATTTAAAAAACCACTCAAACCCTTAAAACCAAACTACTTGCAATTTCTCTACCTTTCTCATCCTTGTCACCTGGCAGGCAGGCAGAGATGGTGATTCTTGTCTCCCATTGGATCAGGATTACCATTTATGTTCTGAAGCAACTATTATTTAACTTTTTTTTAAGGTGTTTTTCTTGTGATCCCATCCTGTAGTTTTTGGAGAGCAACTCTAGGAAATAAACAATAAAAAAAACCCCAAATTATGTTTTCCCTTTCTGTTCCTTAAGGACCAAGCTTAGCTATTGACACGGCCTGCTCCTCTAGTCTGGTTGCTCTGGAGAACGCTTACAAGGCGATTTGTCACGGCCAGTGCAGTGCGGCCCTGGTCGGAGGGATCAACCTCTTGCTGAAACCCAACACGTCTGTGCAGTTCATGAAGCTGGGTCTGCTTAGTCCTGACGGTGCCTCCAAGGCTTTTGATGCTTCAGGTAAGGCATTGGTACAAAAAGGCTTTCATGTTGTTGAAGAGGAACTTGTAGAGTGTGACCACACCCCCCTGTAATACAGCGAAGGGCTGTTGTTGCTCTGAGGGGCGCTGTTTGGGACATACCCAATCTGTCACATGCTCCATTGAACCTTGTAAACTAAGTGTTGGGGAGAACCTGTAAGGTTCATTCCTCAGGCATTGGGATGGGGAAATTGCTGTCTCTCAGTGGAAACTTTCTGTCCTCGTTTGTGATGAGCCTTTCTAGGACGTTATTTTATTTTTTTTTAAAGAAACTGATATGTCATAATCAAAATCATCTGTTTGAAGTGGTAGCTCAGGAATGAGAGAACCTTACTGCTTTGCAAGTTTATTAGAAGTGGAGCAGAAGTAGTGACTTGTTCTTCTCTCTCTGCTCTCAGGAAATGGGTATTGTCGCTCTGAAGCTGCTGTTGTTGTTCTCTTGACCAAGAGATCGATGGCTAAGCGGATCTATGCCACGATAGTCAATGCTGGAAGTAACACTGATGGCTTTAAGGAGCAAGGTAGGCCTTGGGTCTTGAAGTGAGATACCTACAGAACTGTTCAGTCTAGAATCTTTGCCATCAAAAATGGGCTGGTATGGGGAGGCTCTTTCAGTGTGTGAAGGGGTTTTCTGTTTTTCTTTTTTCTGTTGTGGTAGTGCAAAGTTCAGGACCCTATTTTGTAAAGAAGCTGTGAGAGACAAGTAGGTGGTTTCTACTGTACAAAGCAACAAGAGTGTCCTGTTGCTAGTTAGGCTTCCTCAGGACAGCTCTACAGTAACTTCTGCACTGATGGTAGGAATGTGGGTGGTGATGTGACTCCAAGGCTCTTTCCCTGCTGCTGTGCCACTTCTCACCCTCTACAGTTGTGGAGACAGCAAGTTTCACATTGACCTAGACATGTCCTGGTATTCTGTTAACCAGTATCTTCCCACAGTAGCCTAACGCATTGCTTTACATTCATTTCTGGTTCCTCTGCTCTTCCAAAGAGCCTAAGAGGCTCATTGTGTTTGGTGCTAAGAACATTGGTGTAAATCCTGAAAAAGTCTCTCTTTAAATTTTAATTTTTTTTGGCCTTGGTGTAGCCTCAAGCAGTTGAGAAGGTGCTAAAATGAGATCAGGAAGTGTCTGATATGAGAGAGGAATTGATGGCAATTTTGGTTCTAGGTGTGACATTCCCATCTGGAGAGATGCAGCAGCAGTTGGTCAGAGCTTTGTACAAAGAATGTGGTGTCAAACCTGAAGAACTGGAGTATATTGAAGCTCACGGGACAGGCACCAAGGTTTGAAGTGGTTTTTTGTCCCTTATCTTCCTCCCATGTGTCACTTGCCACACTTTTTCATCAAATTATTCTGTTTTTCTTAAGTGAGCTATGTTTTCCCTTCCACCAGTTACTTGAATATGTCCTGCCTCACCACTGCTGGATTTTGTCCAAACTTCTTAATCTTTGAGGTTTCTCTTGGGGTGCGTTTTGGGAGTGGTGGCTAATAGCTGTTCTGATTCTCTCCCTATTAGGTTGGAGATCCCCAGGAAGTAAATGGCATTGTAAATATCTTCTGTCAGTGTGAAAGAGAGCCACTGTTGATTGGATCAACCAAGTCAAACATGGGTCATCCAGAGCCCGCCTCTGGGCTTGCAGCATTAGCCAAGGTAATGGGTGCTTTCAGAAGGAAAACTGGGGCAGGAGGGGAACACAACAGTGTATGGGGTTTGGTTTGTTTTAAGGAAAATTTACAGTGATCCAGATAAGATGTTCACTGGTAATGAGAACAACTCAGGTGCTTATCATTTCTTGCTTCACCTGCAAATACTTCTAAAAGCCCAGGTGGTATATTGTGAGTGGGACACAAATGCCCAGGTGGCCCTCTGCTGTGTGCACACACACACACAGTGGAGTTCCCCTCTCCTGACTTCTACAGGAGCATAACTCCACTCAGAGTAAAGGCTTTGCAATCAATTTATTGATTACCTTTACACTGGGCCTTCCAACAAGAACTCTCCTGTGAGTTCCTTGGGTTTGGGAGGTGTGTGAGTAGAGGGACTGAAGTCTCTGGAGTAGTTGGCAATGAGCAATGATAAGAGGCAGTGCGGGCTTTCGGTGCCAAAAAGAGGAGCTGATCCTTCTGGTTGTTTGTCATCATCTCTTCCTCTTCTCTCTTGTGTTGGCAGGAAGCCAGGTGAGCTCTTCGGGATGAGGCTACCAGCTTGAATAACTGGTTGTCTTAGCAACCAGCCTACTAACTACTGGGGTAGGCAGACAGTCACCTATTGGCTCTGGCTGCTAAACTGCTTAGCGGAGAGCTAGCTAATGTTCACACTGGGTTCTAAGCCTATTACTGACAGCCTTAGAGCCACACAGGCTGAAGTCATGTACACTGCTAGAATTTTAGGCTCTTTTAAAGTGGTTATTGTGACCCAAATACATACAACTTGTTTTGAACAGCCTGATCAGCAAATAATTCATGGAGACAGCAGTGTCTGTAGAGGAAGGTTGACTTTTTTTAGCACCTCTATTCCTCAAACTGACACCTTCATAGAAGGAATGATAATTGAGTTGTAAAAGAAACCTCTCCATACAGTGTGGTAAATAATTGGTTTGTTTAGTGCAGCTCTGCAGTGATCTGTCAGGACAGGAGCATAACTTTCAGTGTTGTTTCCCTGTGTGTTTCTTAGGCGATGCAGAACTGCAAAGACAAGGGCCATAGCTTCTTTTTGAAGACTTCTCTCACACTGTGCTTTCTCACTCTGTGTTGCGTTTTCCTCACTTAACTTAGCACAGGAACTTACAGCTGCAGGCAAGAGCCTGTGGCACCCGTCAAGCGTGCTAGGATATCTTTTTGCTATGCTTTTATTAAGTTGTATTAAGTCTTTTTTCTGGATCTGGCATCCTAAAAGCACCTGAAGCTTTGTCTCTGTCAGCAGTTCTCTGCTGAAGTTAGGCAGCACTTCATATTTTAAGATTTGGAAGCCGATCAGAATGGCAGATCTGAGGCCAAGCCAGAAACTGCACCACCACCATTGTCTCCTAGACAGTAACTGTCTCGAGGCCTGCAGTTTCTGTCAATGTTTTCTTTCAGAATTCTGTAAAATGCTCTTATGTGAGCCATCAGTTAAGAAAACAAATATTGAAAGTAGCTAATTCTAGCCTTGAAGAGAATCCATTAATCATGTGAGTAGGTACAGAAGGAACTAAGGCTCGCCAAGGCCACTTTAGTTAAATTCTGGGAAGGGGAGAAAAACTCACCTACATCTTTGAAGTACTTGGCTAATTACTTGCTGTACAGCAAAGGCAGAGATTCTTGGTAGCTCTGGTGTATGCTCACTGTATTCCTACTCTCAAACTTGTGTAGAAGCCACGGCAGATGTAAAAGTCCAAGTGTGTAAGCTGTGTAAAGCAACAGCAAGCTCATAGTGCATAATGCTGTCTGTGTAGGACAGCGTGTGTGAACGTAGTTGGGTCACTGCAACGTTAAACGTGCTGACTGGAGTTGAAATCATGCATTTATGCTGGTTGTCCTCCTGGGTACTTGGCCATGTCTGATAGTCAACTTGGAAGAACAGTCTCCAAACCAATATCTCTTTCTCTGACCATTTTGGGGTGCTGAAGGAACCACTAAACATCCAGAGTGCTCAGTGTTTGCATCTGACCTTGTAGTCTGTGATGTGCTGGACTTGTGCTATGGAGGAGCTTGGTCTCTGTTTGTAGAGATGCTGCTGAGAGAAGGGAGCTCTTGCTTTTTTTGGCACAGCTGTTCTAACTTGTGCTGTTTGTGTACTTCCCTTTTGGCTCTGCCAGTTCTGACCTGTCTTCTGTGCGTTCATTTTCTGGATCAAAAAGACAAATGTGTGTGAAGCAGCGAGGAAAGTCCTGTACCAGTGCTTCAGCTCAGCTCCCTTGCAGCCAAGGCAGAAATGGCAGCATTCATTGTGACATGGAAGAGCCCGCCTTGGCTTGGCTGTGTGTGACTGGGAGAGATTAAGCAGAGTGTGATGAAGGGACAGAATCTGAAAAGGGGGAAAGGAAAAAAAAAATGGATATTCTTAATAGTCAGGCTGCTTTTCCAGCAAGACTGCGTGGCTTTCTGGTTTGAAAGGGTCTGGAAGCTAAATTTAAAACCACTCCCCTTGCCTTCACTGCTGCCTTCCTGCATGGACTCAATTTGCCTGGGTGAAGTAGGTACTGCCTCAGTAACATCAATAACGCTGTTCTCTGAAGGGTCTCTTCGTGCAAACAGAGTAAGCTGCTTTTGTGTTTGCTGTGTGGTCACTTATAGTAAAACTGTAACAACAAAAGAATTTGTCACAGGAAAATGTGGAGCATAGAACTCTGTCTCTTTTTTTTCAGGTCATTCTCTCTCTGGAACATGGGCTGTGGGCTCCAAATCTTCATTTCAATACCCCCAATCCAGATATTCCTGCCTTACAAGAAGGCATTTTGGAGGTAGTTTGCAAGCCAACGCCAGTGAAAGGTGGCTATGTCAGTATCAACTCCTTTGGCTTTGGAGGTGCTAATGCTCATGTCATTCTGAGGCCAAATAAGAACAAACACCAGCCTCTGGAGACTTGCAGCGTGCCAAGACTGGTTCAAATTTGCGGCAGAACCCAGGAAGCTGTGGAAATGCTAATTCAAGAGAGCAGAAAACATGGAAACTGCAGCCCATTTTTAAGTCTCGTCACTGATATTTCTGCAATTCCTGCATCCTCCATGCCCTACAGGGGCTACACACTGGTTGGCACCGAGAGCGACATACAAGAAGTTCAGCAAGTTCAAGCGTCTGGTAGACCTCTCTGGTACATCTGCTCAGGTAGGTGTGTGGTGGTGGTCCAGGCTGTTGCCTTCCTCTGTACATCTGGGGCTTGAGCAATCGCATTCTGTGCTCCAAATGTTGTTTTCCACTCTAGCATGAGGTGGTATCTTTATATCTCTGTAATCATAGAATCATTGAGGTTAGAAGAGACCCTTGGGATCGTTGAATCCAACCATCAGCCCTACTCTACAAGTTCTCCCCTACACCAGATCCCTCAACACCACATCCAATCTAGTCTTAAGCACACTCAGGGATGGGGACTCCACCACCTCCCTGGGCAGCCCATTCCAGGCTCTGACCACTCTTGCTGGGAAGAATTTTTTCCTCATGTCCGGCCTAACCCTACCCTGCTGCAGCTTGCAGCCATTCCCTCTCCTTCTATCTCTAATTGCCTGTGAGAAGAGACCAGCACCAACCTCTCTCCAATGCCCTTTCAAGCAGTTGTAGAGAGGGATGAGGTCTCCCCTCAGCCTCCTCTTCCTCAAACTAAACAGTCCCAGCTCCCTCAATGGATCCTCATAAGCCTTATTCTCCAGGCCTTTCACCAGTTTTGTTGCCCTCCTCTGTACCCGCTCCAGCCCCTCCAGATCTCTCTTGTGCTGAGGTGCCCAGAACTGGACGCCAGACTCAAGGGGTGGCCTCACCAGTGCTGAGCACAGGGGGAAATGTGTCAGGAGACTCGTGTTTCCTATGTTCTATGTGATGTTTCCTTCCAACTTTGCCATCTTCTGATGGTAGCGAAGTCCAGGAAAATGAAAAGCAGTGCCTCATTTAGAGGATGTTGAAATGTGTTTTGCCCTTAGACAGGATTCTTTCACTGCCAGGGCAAGTGTGATGCCTGCTGTGAGGGAGTGTTGCCAGAGCTCTGTTTCTCCTTGCCTGTCCTGCAGGGATGGGAACGCAGTGGAAAGGGATGGGCCTGAGCCTTATGAAGCTGGATTTGTTTCGCCAGTCTATACTGCGCTCGGATGAGGCTTTGAAGAACACAGGCCTGAAAGTCTCAGACCTGCTTCTGCAAGCGGATGAGAACACTTTTGATGAAACTGTCCATGCGTTTGTTGGACTAGCTGCTATTCAGGTAAGACTCAGATGGCTGGTGGAGGAGGGGGGTGTCATGCTGCTGTGTCTGCTTGGCTGGTAACTCTTTACACTGATTAATCAAAGCTGGTTTTGCGTAGGGAGCAAATGAGAGCTGTTAGAAATGCCTCTCTAATAGGAGGGAACGTGTTGCACCCTTGGCAGCTTTGGACTCTGCCACTTGCGAGATGCTTGGATGAATATGGACCTAAACTGACCTGTGTGTGTATGTGAGGCGGTTTCTCCTCCCAAGAGATTAAGGAATGTCTTAAGTTTTATGTCAAGTTTGTGCCAAGGAACAACCTTCCACAGAACAAATTTTAGAAGGTGTTCTACAAACGAACTAAAGGATGCTAGATGGAATTTTGGGTGCCAACGTGGGATTCATTGCTTCCTCAGCTTAGTTAAAGCTTTTAAAGTGATTAGAAAAGCTGGTCTTACCTCTTAGTTTGTATAAACATGCTCTTGGCAACCTCCTGTTGGAAATGCTTTATTGGTGGAAAGGTGCAAGAGACCCAAACAATAAGGAACTCACATAATTTGTGTGTTTGTGGAGAGACCCAAACAATAACGAACTCACATAATTATTCTTGAGATTTTTTTCTTGAAATGGAGGCTGGAGCTGCAGCTGGGAGGTGGGGGAAGCAGTGAGGCCAGGAAGAATGTCTGTACCAAAAAGCACTTTAGCAATACACTCCCTACTGCTGGCTGCCTCTGAGACCCTGTTTTCTCTGGCATGGAATCGCTAATGCCTGCTTTTCCTTCCAGATTGCTCAGATTGATCTGTTGAAGGCTGCAGGCCTGCAACCTGATGGGATTTTGGGCCACTCAGTGGGAGAACTAGCTTGTGGCTATGCAGACAACTCCTTAAGTCAGGAAGAAGCCATTCTTGCCGCATATTGGCGGGGAAGATGTGTTAAAGAGGCCAAATTGCCCCCAGGAGCAATGGCTGCTGTTGGTAAGTGTACCCTTATCAAGAGAGTGATACAGGAGAGATCATCTGCTCTCTGATGGATGGGGTTGGGCTCTGAAATTGTCTCCATCCAACACAACTCAAATTTTGGCTACTGTTGACACTTCTACATCAGAAGAAAAAGGGTAATAATTATTGAAGTTGATACAGTGGTAGGAATCTCTGACCTGGAATACAGCAGAACTTTAGTAATCCAGCCAAAACTAAGTGGAAATGGAGAGGCTTATTAACAGGTGACCAATGACAGAGGCCTGATAAATCTGCTTGAAAAAAGAGGTCAAAATCTTGAGCACTGGGAGCTTCATCTCTCATTTTCTCTTTTATTAGAGATTTCCACAGCGTAGGTGAATATATGCACATATATTTAAATTAAAAAATAGAGAGATATTTCTGATTGCCTGCAAGAGTAAGGAGACATGAAACCAGTAAGCTACTATTAAGCAGTGGGCAACTGGCTGGTGGAACTTAATGCCAATAGAACTTAATTGGGCCTAATAGCACTTCAGAGGAAACTCTCTTGAACAAGCTTTGCTTAATGTTTCTGCAAGTCCTATAATTCTGGATGAAACTTTTAGCTTTGGACCCAGCAGTTTGTCTTCATGGTGTGGCTTCATGTTAAAATAAATTAGTAGAAGCATTACTGCTCTTGTGCTTTGTGTTATTGGATGCAGTGGTCAATTAAAACCTGAAACACTTTAGACCTGCAACAGCTTTTCTCTAACAGTTTGTCTGAAGACTTGTCATAGCCCTAGACTCCTTACTTTAACTAATGCCACAAAGGACTACTTAATTAATTTAGCTTTCTTTTCCTTGGTATTAAATACATGACACTTACCTTGGAGTGCCACGTGTTTTTTGAAATCTGACATTGAGTTCAAGTTCTTCCTGTGACTTGTATCCCCGTACAATACACGACCAGAGCTGGTTTAAGCTACAGAGCTGTTGATTTCTGTGGGTATTTTGTGGTGCTCTGTTTATGTGAGTCAAGCTCCTGTGCTCTCTCCTGTTCTAGCTTGTATTGCAAAGGGCAAGATGAGACAAAACAACCAATTCTGCAGATTTGAAAGTGTGTGGGTTTCCCTCTACCTTGTATGGGACTGGTACAAAGATTCAGTCCTCTGTTCTTGTGCTCAGTATCAGTGATAAACATCACATTAAAAGCTCTAAGAGAAATATCCTCAGCTTTGACAGAACTATTTCTGGGGAAAAGGGTGATGTCCATCTCTTTCTTAAAAATCCTTCCCACATCTGCAGAATGCTGAGTTGAGTGCAGTGATTGTGCAGTTCAGATGCCTCCCCTTGTGAAGCTCATTGCCAGAAACGCTTCTGTTTTCATTCTGAGTCTTCCTTCTGCAGGTCTGTCATGGGAGGAATGTAAAAAAATTTGTCCTCCCAAAGTGGTGCCAGCCTGTCACAACTCTGAAGACACTGTCACTGTTTCGGGGCCTCTGGTGAGCAAGGAAGTGATACTCTGTATGCTGGGGATGTGACTGGGACCTGGGAATTCTGCAGAGATAAAGCTCAGCTGCTTGCAGAGGGGAGCTGGAGTAAAGTGATGGGAGTGGGATATGGTGCTTTGTATAAGCTTAAATATTCCAATGCTCTCTGAAAGGAAGTTATATCAGTGCCTCAGTAAGCTAGTAATAAAAGAGCTCTTATGCAGAACAGCTTATAGCCATGGACATAAGGGGTGATAAATTATGAGACTGAGAAGAGCAATAATATCCTCCCAGACAGGGCTCCCCTTAAGTGGCAAGTGATGAAGGGCAGGGAGGGGGGTGAGAGTGACTTATACAGGTCCCAAATACGCTGTGAGCCATGATTTTTAGCTCATTTCCATTCCTCTTCTTAGGATGCTGTGAATGAGTTTGTGGCCAGTCTGAAGAAGGATGGTGTGTTCGCAAGGGAGGTGCGCAGCGCTGGAGTGGCGTTTCATTCCTATTACATGGCATCTATTGCACCAGTGCTGCTCAGTGCTCTGAAGAAGGTAATACTGCCAAACTGTGGCTCGTGTGGCTTATGCTCAGGTGCCTGGAGTAGAGTATAGGTGATGCTGAACTAACTCCTCCTTTCTTGAGGAGGAGAAGGAAATCTTTGGAGAGCATGGGAGACCACAGGTTTGAAGTCCTGTGGGCTCAAGCAGAAGGATGTCCTGAGCAATCAGGCTGAGAAAAACGGTGTCTAAAAAGGAGGGGCTGCTTACTTTTACCTGTCTTACTGTTATTGATGATATCTAACTCTTCCTGCTGTCCCTCTTCCTTGTCTGTCTGTAGGTCATTCCACACCCCAAACCTCGTTCAGCGCGATGGATCAGTACATCTATCCCTGAATCTCAGTGGAAGAGTGATCTCGCTAGGAATTCCTCTGCTGAGTACCATGTGAACAACTTAGTGAATCCAGTGCTGTTCCATGAAGGGCTGAAGCACATTCCAGATAACGCTGTTGTAGTGGAGATTGCTCCACATGCTCTTCTACAGGTATTGCATTTGTGTCAGTGTGGTGCTATATCAAGATGGTGCTGCAGGAAGGAGGCTGAGGGTCTGAGGACTAGGGGAATGCTGCTCTCCTCCATCTAGGTCTGAGAACACTTTCTTACTCCAGCACTTTTCAGTCTCTCCCAGCTTTATTTTCTTGATTTTTATTTATTTTTATGGGGGAGGTGTGATTATTTTCCTTTTATTTGGTTTGGTTTTTTTTTTTCTTGAGGGCTGATGTTAATTAAAAGAAAAATAAGTCTCATTATACTACCACTTCCTCCTCCAGACCTTCATATTGTTGCTTTTATTCATTGCCATTCATTTCCAATAGCTGACAGTCAGCTCTCTGAACTGGGTGATGAGCAAGAAAAGCTTTTCATTGTTTGAATCTAGCGGAGAGTGTGTGCAGAAATTGGGGTGGGAGGAGAAATCCCTGGCTAACAGGCCTTCTCTATGGAAGAATCTGTTGTCACCATCTATACACTGGATTTGGTTTGAGGGCCTTGTCTTAGAAGGTGGTGGCTGGCAGTGGTGTTGTCCCCTCTGCTCCTAGACCAGGTAGCCTGAGGCCACAGGAGCTTTCTCTTTACTAAATTCCTTCCCCCTAAGGATCAGATCACTACTCTTTTTCTCCCCATTCCATAAGAATTGATCTCTCTGGGATTAGCTCTGTAGTAGCAAAGCAGAACATGAGGTGCATTAGGATGCACTTGCTCTACCAGATCAGTGCTGGGGTCTCGTGCTCGTCCCTTGGGGCTCAAGGACTGGTCATTTTTATTTGTGTGGCATGCAAGGGGGGAAAAGCGTTAGGGAAAATCATAGTTACTTGTGAATCAAGTTTAATAGTTACCCACCAAATTGGAACTCAGAAGCACTGTATTTATTATGTCACGTTAGTCTAATTTATGCTTTGAAAAGTGACTTAAAGGAAGAATCATTGGAGAGCTTTTAAATTAGATGGATATTTTTCTCTAAATTATTTTACACTTCACTTTAAAATCATTGTACAATTCTTTAAGGCAAGTGACTAACGGCTTCATCAGCTGCATTTGAGAGTGTTCTGGTGTTCTCCTCTCTTCCTTCCCTCGTTTAAAGACTGGAAGCAAATTGAAGAGAAGATACACGTTGGGTCAGATGTTCAAGGCTGCATTTCTTAAATTTAATATCTGTCACTTGGAAAATGCTTTAGGATACTCCAGACTGAAAAGAGCAAGGGCCTGAAGCTGTGTGTGTGTGGGGGAGGCTTGAGAGAGTGATCTTGCAGTTCTTGAAGTGCAGCTTTTGTTTCCACTTGATAATCTGCTTGGGAAAGGGAGATTTGTGTCTTGGCAGAACTTTATGAATGTTACGTAGGTTCTGCTTTACCAGATGTGCAACTTCTTGGGTTGCTGGAAGGGTATTGTGTTGCTCTTACTCTTGCTTGGTAAAATGGTGCACGTTTCTAGCACCTAGCACAGAACTCCTGGCACAGAAACAGAAGTGCTTTGGGATCTATAGAGGAAAAAATCAGAGGCAAAGTAGTGAGTAATGCCTTCCACCAGTGATTTATGGACTTCACTTGACCAGGCTATCCTGAGGAGAACTTTGAAACCAACTTGCACCATTCTACCTTTGATGAAGAAAGATCACAAAAACAATTTGGAGTTCTTCTTAACGCAGACTGGAAAGATTCATTTAACTGGGTAAGGAGGAGATGGAGGAGGGTGAGTGGGGTGGCAGTTGGGAGAGAACTCAAGCCTGTTCTCCAGCATGCATATCTTCACAAGGATTGAAATACTCTCTCAACAAACCTGGAAAAAAAAATCATGGTGTTTTATATCTGTGCTTTAAATATTTAATCTGCTTCCTTATGAAATGTTGCCTTGGGTTAGAGTCTGCTTGGGCTGGGAATATGCCTTTTAAAGAGGAGTGCGTACATAGGAACCTGGAACTAGCTCTTGAAAATAAACTTTGCATCTTAGTAGACTTAGAATTATAAATTTGGCTGCAGTAAGTGTTCATGGTGCTCCTGGCGAAATCTCAGACATGGAGCCCAAGGCCAATTACTACCTGATCTCTAAGTATTATGGTCAGTTGTTTTTTTTTCCCCCCCTCTTTACCCCTCACACATTGTATTGATCCTTTTTGTTTTATCCTAGGATAAATGTTCTTGGAAATAACCTGTTCCCACCTGTGGAATACCCTGTCCCAGTAGGAACACCCCTTATTTCTCCACACATCAAATGGGACCACAGCCAGGAATGGGATGTTCCAAAAACTGCAGACTTTCCTTCGGGTTCCAAAGGCTCTGCTTCTGCCTCACTCTACAATATTGGTGTGTTTGCCCCTTTGGGAATTTTCTTGTTTGTCTCTTTCCTGTTTTATTCTGTAAATTTGGGAAAAAGGATACTTAAAGCAGCAACCTTGAAGCTTAAGGTTTGGTTTAGATTAGAAAAGACTGGATCTGCTTCTGAATTGGGATGAAAGAACATGGACAGAGCAGGAAATAGTCTTGATTCAGACTCACAGTATTAAGAGCTGTATGTTGCCAGGCAGGATATCTGGGGAAACCACTGGAACCTCTTACAGGCACTGAGGGGTGTGTGTGTGTGTGAAACTTCTTTATTAGAATGTTTGTGGTGTTGTTATTCTGCTCTTTGTTCTCTGACAGATGTGGGTCCTGAGTCTCCTGACCACTACTTGGTTGGTCACTGCATTGATGGCAGAGTCCTGTACCCAGCAACTGGGTACCTGGTGCTGGCTTGGCGGACTCTGGCGCGGTCTCTTGACATGGTCATGGAGCAAATGCCTGTTGTGTTTGAAGATGTCACAATTCACCAGGCAACTATCCTTCCCAAAAAGGGTGAGTGAGGAGGGCTGGTACAACTGCAAAACTGTGTAATAAATATGAAGGGACTAGGAGGAAAGAGAGAAAATATTTAAAAGGAGTGCAATATGGCTGAACAAAGAAATGAACTCACTGCTCAAGTAGCACAAGGTCATCTTTATTCCACGTTGTGTGCAGTGAGTCTAGAGATGGCGAGAGAGAAGGCTCTACTCGAGGGAGGTAGCAATGAATGACCTCACAGCCCTGACTTCCTCAATGTCTCTTGCAGGAGCGGTACCGCTGGAAGTAAGACTCATGCCTGCTTCCCACTGCTTTGAGGTGTCAGGGAATGGGAACCTGGCTGTGAGCGGTAAGTGAAGTGTAAGCATATGCACTATCCTGCTAAAATCAGTAACTTATGGACACTGATGATTCTTCTTGTCACTGTGCCCATCAGGGAAGATTTCCCTCCTAGAAGGCACGGCTCTGAAGGACTTCCATAACCAGCTAGATGGCCTTCAGAGTAAAGTAGATGTGAGTTCAAAGTCCAGCCTCTTGAAAGAAGACGTTTACCAGGAGCTGCATCTGCGTGGATATAACTATGGACCAACCTTCCAGGGTGTTCTGGAATGCAACAGTGAAGGTGAATTTACTTCCTATAGGATGATGACCAATATTTGGTCTCTTAATTCCATTTGTATTAACGGTCCACCTGACTGTGCTTTATGTGCTAACTATGCTTTGTGTGGTGGAGAACAACCAAGTGCTCTGACAGCGCATTGGGAAAGCTATCTCCACTGTAGAACTGACTACTGGAGTTTGAGGGAGGCTGGGCAGACTTTGCACTTGATGAACAGCCACACGGCGTCTGCTGGATGACGAAATCACAGTGAGGTTTCCCTTTCCTCCTCTTCTGCAGCAAGTTCAGGGAAAGTTCTGTGGAATGGGAACTGGGTGACCTTCCTCGACACCCTGCTACACATGATAGTCTTATCTGAGACCGGGCGCAGCCTGCGCTTGCCCACCAGGATTCGCTCTGTGTGTATTGACCCAGTGCTGCATCAAGAGCAGGTTGGCCAATACCAGGACAATGTAGAAGGTAATGTCTCTCATGCTTGAGCTTTTGCTTGTTGCTTTGATCTGTGGATGAAATGTGTGACTTAGTAAGTAGGATGGACCTTGAGGGGCCCTCTTAGTCTGCAAGCTACGCTGCAGCTTCTGTAACAGCCTGCTGTAGCCTGGTTCATCTCATCACCACCTCGAATGAAAACCTTTGTAGTGTTTGATGCAAACTTGTTTCTTTCCTGTCTTTCAGCGTTTGATGTCATTGCGGACAACCATCTCAATAGCCTTAAAGCAGGAGGTGTTCAGATCAATGGTCTTCATGCTTCTGTGGCACCACGAAGACAACAGGAACGGATCCCTCCCACCCTGGAAAAATTCTGCTTTGTGCCCTATACCGAGAGTAACTGTTTGTCTTCCAGTGCCCATCTTCACACCTATCTGGAGCACTGCAAAGGTAGTGTGGGAGTAGTTTGTTGTCACGCTAGGGGAATCTTCCAGGCTCACTGAAATGTCTGAGGGAAGCTGGTCATACTTCTTCAGGACATCCAAGAAATAGTGTTGGTCTCTGTAGAAGACTTCAGCAGGAGTCCTGCATGTGTAGGCTTGCTAGAAGCTAAAAGCTACTCCTGCCTGAGGTATCCCTAGAATGTGGGTAGGCGTAAAGCCTGGTAGGGCAGGAGGGGCATCTACCTTTCATTAACAGTCAATGCAATGTAAGGTGGCACAACACCCCCTGCAAGCAGAGGGGTGCAAGTCATCTCCTCCTTTAAGGAGAAATCCAGCCTAACTGACAGGAGATCCCACTTCAACTCTAGCTTGTGTTATTTTTCCCCTGAGAATTGCCAGGATGGGTAAACTGAGGGAGAGTGGTATAGTGAGGCACACCAAAAAGGTGTTTGCTTCAAGAGTAGACTTGGAGCAGCTCAGTCTGCTGTGAAACTGGTGGCCTAGTGCAGTGCTTTCTGGATGGGGAGACATCAGCTTATCACATTGGGTGCCTTTTCATCAAAGGGAAAAAAATTACTACTTTTTTGAGAGTTTCTACTCTAGTGATGAATCTTGCTACATCTTGAGGCGGCAGTTTTGTCATTCTATATTTGTAAAGTGGCTTCACACATTTGATTCAGTGATGGATTTTAAAGTTTTCTCTTTTCTGCAGTGTTCAAGTACTGTCCCCAGGGTCTTTTACATGTGCTGTAGTGGGATTTTTATTTTTTGTAGTGCTGGTTCTGGTCTCAGGCAGGTTGAGCTACTTCCCATCTGATTATAAAGCAAAAAAATATTTTAGGATCTGGTAACTTACAAATTCCCTCTGTCTCTCTAAATCAGAGGCTTTCTCTTTGTTGCACTCTTTCAGTCCATCTTGCCACGGGTAACTTTGTTTTAGACTGTCTTGTTAAAAAGCTGCCTTGTTTGGGGGCTGCAACTACTGCATGGCCTGTAATCCCGTGGATGTGCAGGAGCCTGCACGCACCTGTAGTGATTGAGTAATGGTACAAGATGCTGTAATTCGTGGTGCTGATCAGCTGGTTCAGAAAACAGGGGCAAAGAGGGAAAGGAAAATCGTTGGAAAATCTGACTCTGTTTTCATTTCTTGTCTGTTCCATAGATCTAATTGTGAACTTAAAGGCTAAGGTGGCGGTGCATGGGGTCAAGTTAGTCATCCCTGGATTAGAAACTGCAGTGTCTGCTGCAGAGTCCTCGCCTGCACAGAAGGGCCTTCAGCATATCCTTGCAGAAATCTGCCGCCTGGAGCTGAATGGAAACCTCCTTTCTGAGCTGGAACAGATTGTGACTCGAGAGAGGATGCACCTGCAGGATGATCCTCTTCTCAATGGATTACTGGATTCAGCAGAGTTGAAGACTTGCCTGGATGTGGCATTGGAGAACATGACCAGTCACAGGATGAAGATTGTAGAGGTTAGCTGAAGCCCGGGCTGGGACCATGGCTGGAGTTTCCAGCCTTCCCAGTAAACCATACCCAGCAATTTCAACTGTAACAATACAAGTATCATTTGTGTTTCAACTTTGGCTTCCCTGTTTCCTTCCCCTTCTTTTCTCACAGGCTCTTGCAGGAAGTGGACATCTGTTCTCTCATGTCAAAAGCGTTTTGAATACTCAGCCCCTGTTGCAGCTGGATTATATTGCCACCAACCGCGTCCTGGAAACTCTTTCAGCTAAAGAAAAAGAGCTACAAGATGCTGGAGTTACCTTGACCCAGTGGGATCCCTCCAACCCTCCCTCTGGAAACCTGACTAGTGCTGACCTGGTGGTGTGTAACTGTTCAACCAGTATTCTAGGGAACGCTGCTGAAATCCTCTCTAACCTGGTAGCTGCCACCAAAGAAGGAGGGTTTGTTTTGCTACACACCCTTCTTAAAGGACATACTCTTGGAGAAACTGTCAGTTTCCTTACCAGTCCAGATCTACAGCAGAAACACAAGTTCCTGAGTGAGGTAAGCCCCCTGGAAGGAGAAATACTTCCTCAGTGGATATTTTGTGTAATTTGTACGAAAGCACTGGCCAGGACAACTCCTTTCTAGGTAAAATTCATGTGCCATGTTGTTAGGTGGAGTACAGCTTTATCACTGTAGCATCTTAAAATGCTTCTGTATCAGAATGACTCTCTTCCTTTTGAGTATCAGTGCTGGGAGGGAGACTTTACAGCCTACTTCAGTCCTTCTAACATTGAAGTGCTCCTGGAAAGGAAGGCTTTTCTCTTGTAGTTTTACTCCTTCCTCCTTCACACTTCATCTGATCCTGTAATGAGATGCAGCAAAATAACCCCTTGAAAATAGGGGTCTGGGGGGCAGGGTGTCTGCTTTACATCTGCAAACCAGTATAACATGCAGGTGAACTAGTGCCAACTGGCTCAAGAGGAGGAGAGTGAGTGGCCAGGGTGAGGGTGGAAAGTAGGGTGTCCCTTTCTCTTGGCAGCCATTGGACTAAGCAGTGATGGGGAAACTGCCCCTCTACAGAACATGCACGTTAGTGCTGATCTCAGTGGCTGTAGCCTCTCAGCTCTTTTAGAACAGGAGAGTAGCAATTCCAATAGTTTGACTTTCTGGCTTGTAATTCTGGGAGGTGGTAGTGGGATTCTAGCCCTTTACTTTCTGCAAAGATTTTTCAAGGAGACTTGAGATAAAAGGGTGAGTTCTTCAGGTTTGCATCTTACCTGGTGAAGGGAATAAAAAAGAAGGCTGTGAGATGCTACTGAAGCTGATAACTTAAAACCCCTGTCTGTCCCAAGTGTCATAGCCTGGTATTACCCAATCTCTTGTATACATATGGGTTGAATGCACCTTTCCTAAAGAAAATTATACTATGCAGGCAAGAGTGGGCAGGGCTTAACATAGATCTTAAAGTTTTCTAGATAGGGATACTGTCCCTAGCCCTTGATATTAGGGATTGTGCTGTAAAAACCTTCCACTGGTTTGTACCTGGCAATTGAAAAGCAAATGGATGGTTTTTGAAGAGACTGATGTAATCTTTATTTCACTCAGCAAGCAGAACTTTGGTGTTTCTGGATAGTCCAGACATCCTTCTTCATTCTCTTGTTGTTCTGAAATGCTATTTCAGTGTAACTTTTGTGCAGGTGCTTCGTCCCTGCTCGTGGCTGGTTCCTTCTTCCCAGCCCCTACTGAAGTGGGGGGTGACTTGTGGGTTTTTTGTGTCCTGCTTTCCTTTTTCTGTTGCAGACAGGGCTTATGTGATGCAGACTGGTAACATCTAAATTCAGCCTTTTCAGCTGTGTTATTTCCTCAGTTTGGGATCTCTGCCTCTGGAGGTGTGCCTTGCTGCTGGAATTAAATTCTCGATGCGTTCTGGCACCCTATGGGATTTGGTCACTGGTCTGGTTTTTGCACACCTGCTAGGGGGGTAAGACTAGTTCCCTAACCAGGGGATATTAGGGAACTGGTTAGTTCCCTAACCAGTAACCAGCAAGATAATTGCACTGCTGCTTTCTGAGGACCTCTTAGGGAATAGCATAGGCATGGATAAAATACTGTTATGTTAATCAAGTATATATTTGTACTGAGACAGTACAGAACAGATGCAAAATGTCAACCAGAAGTGGACAGGGCCTGTTGTTCCTGGTGAAAAGGAGTCTGAGGAGACTCAAAATGAAGTGTAGACATGACTTGTGTTTTTAATTGACTTTTGACTGTCCTGTTAACTGTTGTTTTCCCTGATTTGACAGGCAGAGTGGGAGAGCTTATTCAGCAAAGCCTCACTGAATCTGGTTGCCATGAAGAAGTCGTTCTTTGGCTCTGTTATTTTCTTGTGTCGCCGAAAAGTCCCTGACAAAACACCTGTTTTTCTGCCAATAGATGAGACCAATTTTAAGTGGGTTGAATCCCTCAAGGTGAGAATTCTCATGTCCTAGATATATCAATTTCTAAATCATTACACTTCCTAGATGAGATTTTTAGCAGTGTTAAAAGAACTGTGGGTGTTCAGTTACTAGAAGTAAAGTTACTCATCTCTCTGCCTCAATTGAGGATACGAGGGCTGTTTTCTGTGTGGTTCCTAGTAAAAATGGTATTTGTCCTGCAGGAGGTCTTGGCTAACTCATCAGAACAACCTGTGTGGTTGACTGCTACCAGTTGTGGGAACTCAGGAGTTTTGGGAATGGTGAACTGCCTTCGCCTGGAAGCAGAAGGCCACAGAATCAGGTATGTAAGCATGGCCTGCAGTCACAGTTGGAGATGAGACTTTGGGGTTTTTTGAGTTTTGGCTCTTTTCAAGCCTTTTTTTTAATAAACAAAATGACAAATCTTGCCTTCTAGGTGTGTGTTTGTTTCCAACTTGAACCCTTCATCAGCTGTCCCACCCACAAGTCTTTCTTCCTTGGAGATGCAGAAGATGGTTCAGAGGGACCTGGTGATGAATGTGTATCGTGATGGAAAGTGGGGCTCCTTCAGGCATCTCCCGTTGCAGCAAGGTAACTCCTTCGAGGTCTGAGCATCACTTGTAGGGCCTTGAGCCTGAATGGGCTTTGAATAGAAAATTAGTAGCTGTTACTCCTACAATTATTTCTTATTTTTTAATGGATAATTCGGCATTCTTCTGCTCTGACTCAATGAACAGTAGCATTTTCTGGTGCCAGGAGGAAGGATGAGCTATTTGGGGTATGGGCAGAATTGCATGGTAATAAATGGCTTTCTGGAGAGCAGATGGAGGAGGAGGAGGTAGCAATTACACAAGGAATTTACTCTGGAAAGTATGGGCCTGTGTTGAATGTGTGTAAATCTCTTATTGATCCTCCTGCAGCACAACCTCAGGAGCTGACAGAATATGCCTATGTGAACGTGTTGACACGTGGAGACCTCTCTTCTCTCCGTTGGATTGTCTCCCCACTTCAACACTTCCGTACAACTAATCCTGATGTTCAGCTCTGCAAGGTCTATTACTCCTCTCTGAATTTCCGGGACATCATGCTGGCAACAGGAAAACTTTCTCCAGATGCTATCCCTGGTGAGTTTAAATGACACTACAAGAAAAATGTATTTGTGTTCTGGCCTAGAACTTATGTAAATCTCCTGAGTATTTGCTGTGCACTGGCTAAGGTGTACATGAGTTTGTTTAGCAAGAAAAGGACCTGGGGGTGCTGGTCGACGGGCGGCTGAACATGAGCCAGCAGTGTGCCCTGGTGGCCAAGAAGGCCAATGGCATCCTGGCTTGCATGAAGAATAGTGTGACCAGCAGTAGTAGGGAGGTGATTGTCCCCCTGTGCTCAGCACTGGTTAGGCCACACCTTGAGTATTGTGTCCAGTTCTGGGCACCTCAGCACAAGAGAGATATCGAGGTGCTGGAGCGAGTGCAGAGGAGGGACAAGAAACTGGTGAGAGGCCTGGAGAATAAGGCTTATGAGGATGGATTGAGGGAGTTGGGGTTGTTTAGTTTGAGGAAGAGGAGGCTGAGGGGAGACCTCATCCCTCTCTACAACTGCTTGAAAGGGCATTGGAGAGAGGTTGGTGCTGGTCTCTTCTCACGGGCAATGAGCGATAGAAGGAGAGGGAATGGCTGCAAGCTGCAGCAGGGTAGGGTTAGGCTGGACACGAGGAAAAAGTTTTTCCCAGAGAGAGTGGTCAGTCAGTGGAATCAGCTGCCCAGGGAGGTGGTGGAGTCCCCATCCCTGACTGTGTTTCAGAGTAGATTGGATGTAGTGTTGAGGGATCTGGTGTAGGGGAGAACTTGTAGAGTAGGGCTGATGGTTGGACTTGATGATCCCAAGGGTTTCTTCCAACCTAAATGATTCTATGATTCTATGAAAAGTGTGCTTCTGGAAAGGAAGTGTAGCCCTGCTGCAGGGCTGTATGCCTGGGACTAAGCTCTGCTGCCAGTTGCAGTCTCCCTTCCCCTATGGCAGAACTAGTAAAGTGTGCTGTGAGGAAACAAGACTAGTCCTATTGCATAGGTACCAAGTGTGAGGTGAAATGACTTAATGCTTTTTCTTCGTGACTGAGATTAGTTTCTGCTTAAAACAGGAGTTTGCAAAAATTAAGGTTTTACATTAAAGCTATTGTTGATGTTATTACCTTTTCTAGCTCATGTATTGGGTTGGGTTTTTGGTTTTTTGGTTTTTGTTTTTGTTTGTTGTTTTTTTTCAAAGAGGAACAAGATTTCCTCTGAAACAGGATGTTTCTGTGAAATTTCTCAGATGAAAACTGGAAGCTAAAGCGATTTATTTCATCAAGGATAGAGTAAGATCTAATGGGAACAAGTCCTTTTCTATTACACTTCTAAGAGGTTTCAGCTTTCAGGAGCTGCTGCTGTAGTAAATTATTGACCATGGGATTTCAGAAGAGAAATCTCCTTTGTAAATAATGGTTACCTTCTTTCAGGTAACTGGGCCCTGCAGCAGTGCATGCTGGGCATGGAGTTCTCGGGACGGGACCTGTCTGGAAGGAGGGTGATGGGACTGCTGCCAGCGAAGGGGCTGGCCACAGTGGTAGACTGTGAGAAGAAGTTTCTGTGGGAGGTGCCTAAGAACTGGTAGGTCAACTTCTGTGTTCTGGTTTGCGCATGTGGTTATAATTTGCCTTCCTGCCTGAGGCTAGTGACAGCCCTGATCAGGCCAGAGGACTGCACAGAGGGGACATTCCCTTCTGGGAAAAGGGAACAGGGCTATGGTTTCCTGAGCAGCCATAGGATTGGGCTGAGATTCGCTGGGGGAGTAGAGCACTGGGGGGTTTTGTACAGTGGCTTGCACAAAATTCTCATCTTTCTTGGGCTCTTAACTCCACGTGCTTCAGTACCTATTTTGGTGTTGGTTATGTTACTGGTTAGTTACTGAAATATTCTTGCAGAATGATGAAACTCCTGGTGGTTCTTGGCAGCAGTGATAGCCTCACGTACGAACGTTTGGCCTGTCAGGACAGTGAAACCTTTCCATTGCAGTAAAGCAAACCTCAGGAGAATCTAACAGTGTTTTCCAAGGCTAAGGATCTCTTCTCTCTTTCACTTCCTTCCTTAGGACCCTGGAAGAAGCAGCTTCAGTGCCTGTTGTCTATGCCACTGCTTACTATGCCTTGGTGGTCCGAGGTGGTATGAGGAAGGGAGAGAGTATCCTTATTCACTCTGGCTCAGGAGGCGTGGGCCAAGCAGCCATCGCGATTGCTCTGAGCATGGGCTGCCGTGTCTTTGCTACTGTAGGTGAGTGCTGAGGGCCCAGTGTCTGGGGAGGGGGGGAATGCCTACAATAAATAGAGGAGGATGTCTGTGTGTGGGCACACATGGGTGTGTATATAAAAACACCTATTCGTGTGTATACTTTTCTCTCCAGTATAATCTCCTCCAACACTGATCTAACTTTTAGGCTCAGAACAGAATATGTGATAAAGTTACTGACTATACACTTGAACCTTCCACAGCCCAGATTTATATAGTGTACAGAGGTGGGTAATGAAAAATATGGAAGAGAATTGAGGCTTCTTCACTTAAAATTCAGTAATGCAAACGAGGAATGTCTGTCTGTTGTCAGGCTCGGTCTGTTTCTGGTCCCTGTTCTAGCTCATAAATGAGTAGTAACAATAGACAGCCTTTGTCCTAAGGTTTGATACCTTGAGAGCCCTGAAGCAAGTGCTTGATGTCACTTGGAGTCCTTGGGAAAAGACATGCAGATGGGCTGTTTTATTTTAAAAAATAATAAAAATAATAAAAATTAATGTAAGCCTACTGGCATCACTCAACCTGTCTCCTACTTCAAGGCTCTGCTGAGAAACGCGAGTATCTCCAAGCAAGGTTCCCACAGCTGGATGCTAATAGCTTTGCCAGCTCCCGAAATACCACCTTTGAGCAACACATACTGCGAGTTACCAATGGAAAAGGTAAGTTCAAGGAGTGATTTTTCTGTCAGCTGTGCCACATTACACAGTTGCACTTCCCAAAGACAAAATGGCTCCCTAGAAAACGGGTTTAGGCTCTCAGCAGAGCTGAGTTTAAATATTTTCTTCCCCTTTCATTGCAGGTGTCAACCTTGTGTTAAATTCCTTGGCAGAAGAGAAGCTCCAAGCCAGTTTGCGTTGTCTTGCTCAACACGGGCGCTTTCTGGAAATAGGCAAATTTGATCTGTCTAACAACAGTCAGCTTGGTAAGATGGGGCATTGGGAGACACACCACTAGCTCTAAGCAAGCACAAGTTGCTATCTTAATAGAGACTAACTTTGAAATTTAGAGAAGCTTTTAGGTGGAACACTTGTTTCACTTCTGTCACTAACAATTTCTGTGGTCTTCTCAACAAATACCTTCTCAGAGAAACATGTTACTCAGCACTGTCAGGAAGCCTGCATAAAACACGCAAAATAATTCAGTTATCTTCCTCAGTTTTTCTGTAAAAACCAGTATAAGACATGTTGCCTACGAAGTGCTTGGGTAGAGAGGTAGTAAGAGTCTGTTTTCATTTCACATGGCACTGCTTGCCACTGTGTCAGCTTGTAGAGGTCGTAAATCTGTTGGAATTGACTTACAAACTTTTTGGGGTGTAACACATCCATTGTGCAAATGAATGTCACAGTTCTACAAGTTGTAGTTTTGCCTTCTGTTCTGGGTAAACTTGAGTGTTTGTAGAGTGAAAGCAATTGGATTTTTTCAGATAATGATGGAGAACCTGATCTGGAGAGAACCTTGATTTGTTGATGCAGTTAAATATCTATGCTATCTTGAATAGATTATGATAGTTCTAGTTGGAAGGGACTCACAATGATCATCTAGTCCAACTGCCCAAGTTTAAAAGCTGTAGAATTCTAGCAACTACTGACTGCTTTACTCCTCACCTCGTACATGGCTGACCTACCCAGGTGTGTTTCTTCAGCAGAAGATAGACTGTGTTTTGAAATGTTGGCAGCATCAGGTGATAACCAAATTGCTTTTTCTAGGCATGGCTCTCTTCCTCAAGAATGTGGCATTTCATGGGATCCTACTAGATTCCATCTTTCAGGGTGAAAATGAAGAGTGGGAAATAGTATCACAGTTGCTGACAAAAGGCATAAAAGATGGTGTAGTAAAGCCCCTGAGGAGTACAGTCTTCAACAAAGATGAGGTAGAAGCTGCCTTCAGGTTCATGGCACAAGGAAAACACATTGGCAAAGTAATGATCAAGGTAATAAGATAATGACTCTTGATTCTCTGATGCATCTGTCATCTTCTTTGTGTGACTTTATTGGACATTTTGATCCTGTTGAAGTGTAACTAGGACAGCACAAAGCTACAGTTTTTACTGCTGATGCTGTAACGTTTGTAACTGTCAAGTCTGTTACTCTGAGTCTCCAGGGTTCATTCCCATTGTCTGGAGGAGCATAGTGTAGAAAGATAAGAAATCCATTGTGTATCTAACCCTTACTTTTTTTTTCTTTGGGGGAAAGGTCAAAGAAGAAGAAAAAGAACAACCTTTAAGGAGGTCTGAGCCAGTTAAAATCTCTGCTATCTCCCGAACCTGCTGTCCACCTACCAAGTCTTACATCATCACAGGAGGTCTAGGAGGATTTGGGCTTGAGTTGGCACAGTGGCTGGTTGAGAGGGGGGCACAGAAGCTTATACTGACATCGCGTTCTGGCATACGAACTGGTAAGCAAAAGCCATAAAGGATTAGGGAACACGACTGCCTTCCAACAGCCCTCAATTTGTGGTCTCTTTCAATTTTTAAGTGTCCTGCCTGCAAATAATAATACCTTATCTCTTCTTCCCTCTTGTGTATGTACTCTCTCACTTCAAACAAGCTGGTTTCCCCTTTAGAATAAAGGAGGAAGTATCTTTTAACTAGGCCTCTCTTCCAACTATGTCTTTCCTGTTCTTTGTGGTTCTTTCTTAATTCTATCAATCTGTTTTCTAACTCAGGATTTTTTCTGCAGCTTTACTTTTACCCCCTCCTGCAGAGTCTATATCCAGCCACCTCACTGACTTGTGCAGTGGCTGTAGCAAGGTGGATCACATGCTACCAGGAAAGACCTATAAGCTCCTCTAAAGATACTCTGTTCAAGTTATATGTGGGGGTGCTTCTGTGCTCCTTCGGATGGTTCACCTTTATAGGTGAGCCCTACTAGCTGGTAGCAGCAGTAAACATTTTTACTAAATTTTAAGCCATTAGTTTGATTCCAGTTGCAGCATTGAGACTTACCAGTGGTAGTCTTCAGTGTTTCCTCATGAATCCAGCTGTAACAAAGCTGCTCTGTCTCTACAGATATCTTCTTTCTATTTGTAAGTTTGCTATCACACCACTTGTGTGAACACAGAGCTGAAATACTTCAACTCCTCAAGTTCTGGTTGTGCTACTACAGTCAGTTGCCTTGCTCTAATCTAATCATTCTTTCCTGCCTTGATATCCAAATTCACGTTCTACTTCGTCTTCTCCCCCTGCCACCACCTTACATTCTCCTTACTCTCTTTTCTACTTCAGCCTATTTAGAATACTACTTAAACTCAAGTGATTTCTGTCTACTAGACAAGAGGAAAATTAGAAAAAAACAACCTTTGAGGCTGGATCAGTCTTTATATAATCAGAAATCAGGAGCAGGTTAACTGAAGCTGCCTGGTTTGAATGCTTTGTTATTTTTCGTAGGCTATCAGGCTATGCGTGTGAAAGAGTGGAAGGCTCTGGGAATCCAAGTGTTGGTATCTACCAGTGATATTGGAACACTAGAAGGAACGCAGAAACTGATAGAAGAAGCTTTGCAGCTTGGCCCAGTTGGAGGCATCTTTAATCTGGCTGTGGTAAGTGACAAAGATTTGTAAAAGACAGCAGCTGTGCAAGTGGCTCTTACTGAGGGCAGTCAGGCTTCATGAATGCTTATATTGCTTCTATGCATTTTGAAGGACGCCCTGCTTTGCCCTTGCCTGGTGACTAAAGGCTTATGGGTCTGGCCCCTTGACCTGGGAAGGAACATTATTTGGTCAGCAGGCTCGGTTCTGGGATAAGATGAATGCTATCCAAGATCCCTAGGGGCAAGAAAAATCTCATACAGAACTTAGCAGTTAAAGGCTGCAGCAGCAATTTTTTGGGGGAAAAAAAGCAAACTTAGAAGCCATTTGTCATATTTCAGGGCAATCAGGATATATCTGTTCTGTAAAGTTAGGAAAATGCATTGTGTAGTGATGTCTTCTCATGTCTCAAACCACGTGGCAGATTTAAATGGAGAAACTGTAGATTCTGAACCTGTACCCTTTTATTCTTCTCCCCCACCCGCCTCAATAGGTCCTTAGAGATGGCATGATTGAAAATCAGACCCCAGAATTATTCATGGAGGTTAACAAGCCCAAGTATTCAGGCACCCTTCATCTGGATTGGTAAGTGTCTGTAGAAGGAACAAATCTGAACTGCTTTTATGATCACGAAGCTGATGGGACGTAGCAGTTCTAGTCCCATGCTAGCTTTCCACAGTGAGCAGGCTTCTCTGATGGGTTTCTCTCTCCTGCTCTGCTCCTAAGGGTGACTCGTAAGAAGTGTCCAGACCTGGACTATTTTGTTGTGTTCTCCTCTGTGAGCTGTGGAAGAGGAAATGCTGGACAAAGCAATTATGGCTTTGCCAATTCTACCATGGAGCGTATCTGTGAGCAGAGACATCATGATGGACTGCCAGGTAAGGTAGCTTTACTCGTGGTGCAGAATAATTTATGCCACCAAGCGTCCAGAGGAGAATCAGCTCACCAGAAACTTGTGCACTTGACTGGAATGATAATGAAAGTTGAAGGCCGTTTCCTCTCCTACCCATTACCCCGAGTCACTCATGTGAATGAAGGCCTTTGCCTAGTTGTTCTTAAGCTGTCATGCTGCCATGTGCTTTAGTTAGTTTCCTAGTGTGTTCCTTCTGACTTCTCTTCCAGGCCTGGCAATCCAATGGGGAGCCATTGGTGATGTGGGTATCCTTCTGAGGACAATGGGAAACAAAGAGGTTGTGGTTGGGGGAACTGTTCCTCAGCAAATCAGCTCATGCCTGGAGGTCCTCGATGTCTTCCTGAATCAGCCTCATCCTGTCATGTCCAGTTTTGTCATAGCAGAGAAGGTCTCTGTGAAAAGTGAAGGAGGCAGTCAACGGGATCTTGTAGAAGCTGTTGCTCACATCCTGGGTAAGTGCTGTCAGACAAGCACTGCTGGGCAGTGTCTGCTGTCTCAATGCTTGTGGGAAGCAGTGGTGCTGCTGTAGAAGCTCTGTTCAGCATCTCCTGATTCTTGCGCTGTGGGTGTGATGGTGTGGGACTTTGTGTGGGTTTTCTCCTTTACACTGCTCCTTCACACTGAAGAAACAAATGGGTTATTGGAGAGGGCTTTTCTCCTACAGTGTATGCACATAACTGAGCACACATACTTTAGTTGCTTAGGTTTTGTTTAGGGTTGACTGGTGCCTTTCTCCAAATGGAGAATCAATCATAAGTATCTCCAGGGATGGTGATTCAACCACTTCCCTGTTCCAATGCTTAATAACCCTTTTCTGTGAAGAAATTTTTCTTAATATCCATCCTAAACCTGCTCTGGTGCAACTTGAGGCCATTTCCCCTTGTCCTAATATGACATTAGGCACAGGCACCAAAAGCAATATTCTGGGACAACACATAAGGCAAATACATGACAGACTTTCTGGGTACTCTTCCAGTTTCCAGGTGTTCCCCTTGGGATGTGCCTGTGCCATAAAAAGTAGTTTTTATGTACTTATTACTAGCTGGTTGTGTGGTTTTTTTTTTACCAGCTCTGTCATCCCTCATAAACAACTAGTAACTGTAGCTTGACTGTGTGTGACAAGAAGTGCTGTGTCCTTCTGTCTGTCTTGAACCTGCTTCCTTTTACCGTTGTGTCCCCTGTTCTTGCATTGAAAGTGAAGAATCTCTGGTAACTCTATGTCCTGCTTCAGTTGCCTCTTTTGCAGACTGAATTCGGTACTAATACTTTGCTCTCTACCAGAAGAGGTACTGGTAAATCAAAGGAATTGTGTGTAGTGTCACCAAACCTGACCTTGGAGAACAGACATGGCTTTTAGAAGTTGCAGGAAAGCATCTGGGAAATTGTGCCAGTTGTAGAGTTAGTCTGGAAGGAGAGAATGTGTGAAGAAGACAAAGGGAGAAGCTAGTAAGAAGCCTAATGGTGGGAAGGGTGATAGCATGGGGCAGCATAAGGTGGAGGAGAGGAAGAGCCGTAGATACAAGTGTTACTATGAGAAATCCAGTACAGGTAAGGAAAGGGTGAGAGACTTGAGCAGTGTGAAGATTGAAGGGGAAGAGGTGATGAAGACCAGAGGAGGTGGCAATTCATCTAATGTGATAGACATCAGGTGCTGCAATCAACCATCATTGACACTGATGACTGTTTAATCTTGTGTTGTAGCTGAGGATTAGTTGTGTTTTATGTCTAGGACTGCAGTTTCAGTGAGAGCCTCCAGTATGTGAAATTACACTCGCTGACTGCTCTCAACTTGGTCTAGAGCTGAAGTGACAATGTTCACAGCTATTCAGCTGAGACTGAGGTATCCCCTATCATAAAGCTGTGCACATGAACATGTGCTCTAAAAGCTAGATTCCATTATGACCAGACATGAGTTGTAAATGGTGTGACTTGTGAAAGCACTGATGGTCCTCTGAGGTGATTCTCTGTAGCTGCAGTTTATTCAGAGCTTGGGAGAAAGAGGGGAAAATGAGAAGACTGCCAGAAAGGTCTAGAGCTGAAAATAAATGGGCCTTTTGTTAATGTGTTGCCTGTTCTTCAGGTGTCCGTGACGTGAGCACTCTAAATGCTGAGAGCTCCTTGGCAGACTTGGGCTTGGATTCCCTGATGGGCGTGGAGGTGCGGCAGATGCTGGAGAGAGACTATGACATCGCCATGACCATGAGGGAGATCCGACTCCTTACAATCAACAAACTGCGAGAACTTTCGTCCAAGTCTGCGACAGCAGAGGGTATGGTGCCTGGATTGGGGTTGCTACCACTCACTAATGAGTCCAAATAATTCCAATAGTCCATCTATTCCAATAGTCCATCTCCCAAGCTGTTGCTTTTGTCTCTAGTGTCATAGGCCTCTATCAAATCATGAAATGAGGTGATAGCTAAAGCTAAAAGGCTGTTAGGAGACAGACATGTCTCTGAAGAGCATTGACCTCTGGGTTGGGCCCATCAGTTCTGGGACAGTATAAGAGAGTGTAAAAACTCCTTTCTTCCCTGGGTCCTGGGTGCTCTAATCAGCTGTGTGTCAGACATAATCTGAGAGCTTTTACCTGTCTTGGGGAATAAATGTAATGTTATGCTTCCTGTAAGGTAAAAGCATATGCAGTTGCTGCAGAGCAACAGCCAGCAGGAAGATCCCTATGTCTGTGCCCTGATGATGCAGTGGGACAGTAGGTTAATCTGGAGCAACCCTGGGATTCTCCTTTGGCACTATGGCTACATGACAAGACTAGTCCTGAATCTAATTGTGTTTGCCTGGTGTGCTTGCCTTCAAAGAGCTGAAACTACCCCTGATGAAGACAGGGACGGGTGAACCTCCAAGACTGGATTTGAACAACTTGCTGGTGAACCCAGAAGGGCCAACGATCACCTGTCTCAATGATGTTCAGAGCACAGAGCGGCCCCTCTTCCTCATTCACCCCATTGAAGGATCCATTGCGGTTTTCAACACTCTTGCCTCCAAACTTCACATGCCCTGCTATGGGCTCCAGTGCACAAAAGGTATCTGTTCTTCAGCATCTTGACTTTGTAAATGTAACATTCTGAATTTTGGTTACAATAGAGAGAGCTTTGGTTTTAGACTTAAATGCAGAGAGTTAAGTGTCAGAACCTATAGTCTGTATAGGGCTGTGTCAAACACCCCCAGGTAATCAAGGGAAGTACTAGGTTAGATTGAAGAGCTTATGCATGGGGAAATGAAAAAATTTGATGTTGACTGAGTCCCTGCCAACAGATAAGAATGGGAAAACAAACTGTGCTGTTTACCTGTCTTTGGAAAGCAGGAACATCACTATTCCTTGTCCAGAGTATGAGTTGCAAACAGTAATTTAGAAACTTGCCTTCAAAATAACCTGGATGTTTCCAACGTGGTTGTTTCTGAGCTCATGAAAATGCTCTTGCTGTTTTACCAGAGTCTGTTTCTAACTCTCTTCCATGTTCCAGCTGCTCCCTTGGACAGCATACAGAGCCTGGCAGCCTACTACATCGACTGTATGAAGCAGATACAGCCTGAAGGACCTTACCGCATTGCTGGGTATTCCTTCGGTGCCTGCGTAGCCTTTGAAATGTGCTCCCAGCTGCAAGCACAACAAAATGCTTCCCAGGCACTCAACAGTCTGTTCCTCTTTGATGGCTCTCATTCCTTTGTGGCTGCATACACTCAGGTAAGAGATACAAAGCAAATCTGTCTGGGGACGGTCCTGTGTCACCAGGGCCCATGTCATTGGCACTCACTATTTGAGATAGGAGCCATCTGTGAAGCTGACAGACCCTTCTCACCAGGGGAGTTGGGAGACAGTTGTAGAGAGTGGATGATTAGGGATGGCTGAAGGGTGGAAGCATACTGGGGGGTGGTCTTCATTAAAAGGAGAGGGCTGGGACAACAAATGTTGTTGCTCTTGCTGTTATGGTAAATCATGGTATTGGTATGTCTTCTGGAAGATCCTGGAGCCTGCAAGACAAGATTTTCACATTGCTGTACTAGGAAGCCTTGTTTAGACCTTCCTTTCCATTCATTCTACTTTGCAGAGGATACTGGGCTCTTGGCAATTGCCACCTGTGGTTTTGCTTTCTAATCTGTCCTCAAGGGATCTTCCTCCCCCACCTCAAGCTTCTTTTTTTCTTTCTCTTCCCCCCCCTTCACTTTTTCCCCAGTTCAAAGCCCTTTGTTGTGCAACTGGTGTTTATCTGGCGTTCCAGATCGGGTGCATCACTCATGTTTGTGTTTCATTCTTCTCTTTCCAGAGCTACAGAGCCAAGCTGTCCCAAGGAAATGAGGCTGCGTTGGAGACTGAAGCCCTGTGTGCCTTTATCCAGCAGTTTACAGGCATTGAATACAACAAGGTAATCTTTGGGGTTGGTTTTGTTGTTTAAATATCCCTTTATGATGTGCAGGAGGGGTGTGGGGTTTTTAATGGAGATGGATTTTCAGATATTGAGACTAATGGGGGAAAAATGCTAATGTTTTCCAGCTGCTGGAGGTTCTTCTGCCCCTGAAAGATCTGGAGGCTCGTGCGAATGCTGCCGCAGACCTGATAACTCAGATTCATGCAAACATCAATCGTGAAGCACTCAGATTTGCTGCTGTTTCCTTTTACTATAAACTGAAGGCTGCTGACAAGTACATACCCGAGTCCAAGTATCATGGGAACGTGACGCTCATGCGGGCAAAGTCACACAATGAATATGAAGAAGGTCTGGGTGGAGACTACAGACTCTCAGAGGTGAGCCTGAGGCCTGCTGGTGACTGTTGAGGTTCTCCTGATAGCTGGGGGAGCAAAAACAAAAAGGCACAAAGGTCATTAATGAAAGAGATGGGACACAATTTCCTGAATTTTCTTTCAGGAAATCAACATGAAAGAAATTCTTATTATTTTTAGCTATTGTGCTCTAAGAATTGGAATTCCTCCAAAGTGAATGAGTTGATTTGGTTCTGGGCATTTTCTCAGGGTAGTGAGGGCCAGGAGGAGGTCTAGCCTCTGTTGGAAAAGTGTTTTCTATAGCTAATTCTTGCAGCTCTTTAGATCAACTTTAGGTAATAAAGATGTCAAAGGAGAGTAAACTTACAGAAGTAACTTTTGGTTTCCTTTATTCACTGAGGGCCCCTCGCGTTTGTCCACTACGTGAGGGCAGACTTTTGAAGCGACTGTCAGCCTGCTGACAATAAAGGTGCCTTTTTCTTAGTTACCTTTTGTGGACCACTTTGACGTCAGAAAGTGGGTTTTCTGTGGGCCTACAACACGTAGGTTTTCAGCCTGTAGCTCATACATAGTCACTGTTATTTAGCCTCTGGGTGTGTAAAAGGGTTCTGTGTGTACATTGTGGTACATCTGTACATTATGGTACAGGTACCAAGGAAAAGGGAGTGATTTTCAAAGTTAGATTTCTGCTCCTGGCATCTCCTATTCCTTCAGACTTGTAACTTTCATTATTTACTGATTCCAAGCTCACTTTTATGTTACTAAAGTTACATAAAGACCTTAAAGGAAGCTTTATGGTGGTGGGAGAAGGATTAGGTGAAGGGGAAGGTTATTTGGTTTTAAGGGCTTGGAAGTGGCTACTTTATCTTTCATTCTTTGATACTGTAGGTGAATTACCTGTTCCTATCGGGTTGGCTGACTTCCTGCCTAGCTTACACCTGGGTGGCTCAGCTGCCAGGCTGCCAAAGTGTCATGCTTTAAAACACTGGTTCCAAACAGTGCCTTGCAGCTGGTCTGTGGAAATGTGGTGCTGGTTTTGACCGAGTTCAATAGAGACAGTGGTGTAAACTATGAGTAACTTGGACTGACAAACCCAAAACAGCTACGTGACCGTTTGTGGTGAATGTAAAGTTGTGGGTTTTTCTCTTTTTTTTTTTTTTTTGTATCTGTGCAGGTATGTGATGGGAAGGTGTCTGTCCATGTTATTGAAGGAGATCACCGCACCTTATTGGAGGGAGATGGCGCTGAATCAATTATTGGGATCATCCACAGCTCGCTGGCAGAGCCCCGTGTCAGTGTCAGAGAGGGTTAATTCTGCTTGCTTACTGTCGATGGTGAAGAAAATGCCAACAACATTCCGTGTTATGACAGACCCCGAGGAACTCTTCCTGTTCAACATCTCATCCGCTCTGCTGCCAGAACTGGGAAGTCCAGCTGAACTTGATTGGTCTCTTTCTCTCTCTCTCTTGCTTGTCTTCTCCTTTCCCAACTTTTATGGGTTCTCTCTCCTCCTTCCCTTCCCAGGCTCTGTTTTCCCCCTCCTATCCCTGTGCCTGTTACTCTAGCGCTGTGACTCTGTCACTCCGCACAGCTATGAGGGTTCCCCACTGATGGTTGCTTCCTACACCCTTGGCAGTATGAAAAACAAATTTAGGAGTAGATTTCTTGTGCTCTATATCGTTTTGTCTTAACAGTATTCCAAAGGGTATGTGATAGCACTTGTTGACCAAGCCCAGGGAGCAGGGAGGGGAGCTGCAGCTGATTTCGGAGATACCTTTCGTCTGTGAAGAATCTGTCTGTAGTTAGGTCAGAAAGAGGATTCCATTGAGGCTTTTGTAACTATATTTTTTTTTTTAATTTGATATATTCTAAGTATTTATTGCGTCAAACCAGAGACGACTTACTTGGTTTTAATTTATCGTGGGTTATAGGAGAAAAGAAACATCCCTTTTGGGAGGAGAAGGTTTATTCTACAAAGGGATGTTGCCCATTTGTTAAACCAAAGTGCATCTTTGGAAGTCTGGTTTCTTTTTTGGGTTTGTTTTTTTTTTCTTATTCCTCTTTCTCCCTCTGCCCTGCCCTGTTCAGAAAGGAGAAGGAAGAAAGGAGGGTTCTTGCCATCATCCAGTCTCTTGAGGAGAGAGGGAGAAGAGGGGATGGCTTGTTAGATGCCACTGTGTATTGAACAGCCTTAACTTGGGCATCATAAAACCAGGCAAAGCTGTCCTTAGGCAGGGACTTTGTTTATATTTGTGCAAGGTTCTGTGCTCTGCTGTATCAGGACCTTAATAAAGCATTAAGGCTATTGCTTTCCCTTTATTCCCACCCACCTCCAGGCTCAGCACCCAACCAGACATTTGGACCGGGGCAAGAAATGGAATTCTTCAGTGGTAACTGAACAAATCCTCCTGCCCCTGCTCTCCCGTAACCAAGGCTCAGGCAAACACACAAGCATCTACCCAAAGCCCCTGTTTATTTAGCACAGGGCTTGCCTAAGCCTTGTGTATTCATTTTCCTCTCAGTAATGAGGCTGGAGATCCCACATAAGTTAGCTAAGTATTCAGTTTGATGGTATGATTTTAAGGTATAGTACCTTTTTAAAGGAAACCTTGCATAGAATTCAATTAAAAATTTCTTGCCTTTGCTATGCTGGATCTGTCCTTCCCAAAATCAGTCAATCCTTGCTACACTTATGATACAGAGGAGACCTGGGTAGCAGCAAAGCACCAAATAGGAGGAGCCATTGTGCCTCTCAGAACTGCTCTAACACCTCAGTTCTCTTCGTCTTCATCCCCCAGGGAAGTGTCCTGTTTAGTGCAGGAGCATTCCAGTGACAGGAAGGGGTGGCTCTTCACTACAGGTTCTGACCTAGTGTCTTTTGCTTATACCACCCTCTGTTGATAGTGGCTGGGTTAACTGGTTTTAGTCTTATAGCATATTTCTTTTGTGAAATCTGAAATAAAACCAACGTAATGTCAGCTTAAAGCATCTCCAAAGTCTTGTTCTTTTTTTCTTTCTCTTTTTTCTTTTTTTTTTTTTTTTAATACTTTTTGGTCTGAAGAGTGTCTTTTTCTCTCTGGCTTTCCTAGTATTAAACAGAATTAATCACTGGTTGGCTTTTTGTCTCATTCCCTCCCACCATTTCTTAATCCTGTGTTTCATCTGGAATCTCTCATTTCTCGGTATAAAGCAAAAACTGCTGCTGGCATATCTGATTTGGAGTCTGTAGAAATAATAACAATAATAAAGAACACTTACTCTGGAGCATGGCTTCCTGTTGCCATGATTTTGGTACCTTAGATACAGCCAAGCAACATACCCACCGAGACTGACGTGGAAACTCAAATTCTAATTCCGGCTCCACTGTTGCTGTTTTGGACAAGTCATTAATGCTACTGCCTCAGTTTCCCCATCTGTAAAATGGGACTAATAGCATCTACCTCAAGGTCGTTGAGAGTGTTAGATAGGCAATGGGTATAAATGCTATTAAGCTGTTGGGTAGGATGGTGGGTGGTGGCTGAAGGAGGGAAGCAGGCAGTGTCTGCAAAGAATCTTAGCCCTGAAGAGCAGCGCTGTGAACTGGGGCTGTGTTATACTTACTGTGTGCTGTCCACACTCATCCTAGCACAGGATACTGCATAAACCACATGTGGATGGGTTGGTTTGTTTTAATTTAACTGCTGGCAGTTGGAGTAAGCCTGAAAAATTGAAAGGGGAAAAAAAATAATTGAAAGAATCCTACTTGCCTTGGTTGTGTTGAGAACCTAGAAGGAAAAAAGAAGTGATTCAATTTTAAGCAACCAGATACATGACTTCTGTGCTAGTGTTTAATGAGCCTGGCTGGGCTGTATGGAGAGAGCAAGGACTATCGCTCTTCCACCTGTTGAAGCAGGAGTGGGACGAGTTCTCTGTATAAACATGAATGTGCATGGATGGCCTCATCTAAGCAAAGCTTGAAGGTACTGGTTTAGTAACGAAAGTTCCTCAAGAATTCCTTATAGCCTATATGCTCTCAATGTTCTTGTGGTTGTTATTTGAAAAGCAGAAGGTTTGTTTTGGGGTTTTTCCCCCTCCCCCCATAATTGTCTAATTATGAGCTGCTACCCTGTAACCCATTATGTATCTGGCTGCTGAATACAGTGTGCCAAAAATAAAAACCTTATTAGTGCTGGTACTGCTTGTTGTTTCTCAATAGTCTATCAGACAGTGAAACAGTAAGAGCATGATGCAAAATCAAAACCCGCAGGTGTTTTGCAAAGGCACAGGCAGAAACAAAGCCCTTCACGTGCACCCTTTTGTGTGAAATCAAACTGGGATATTTTTGCCAACTCCTCCTTTTCAGCTGGCTTCTCTAAGCCCAGCACGGTGTAATCTCAAAACCGAGGGCCAACAGGGGGGCTGTGGTGGTTTTATCAACTGATTTAGGCTCACAAAGTCACGTTGCTATTCTGAACGGGTGGGCAGTACACCTTAAATGTGCAATACGGCCCTAAGAATAAGAACACACAGCACATCTAGTCATCAGCACTGCTATGTTCTTTTTTTCTGTTCTACTATGTTCCTGAGGGGAAAAGAAAATGCCTGTTTTCCAGGGTGATAGCTGAAAAAATGCAAGAAGGGTCACAGTTTACCTGACCTGGTGCTTTTAAACAGCGCTACCCGACTGCGGCAGCGAAGCTTTCTGGTGCTGAGCTGGAGGTCAAGTAAAGATTTAAAGTAGAATAGGCACAAAGGAAGTAGGTGTTAATTTCTCCTGCAATTACTTAAGTTACCAGAACTGAAGATCGGGACACCTTACCAGCAAACCAGGGTCAAAAGAAAGAGGGGAAAAAATACTCACCCTAGAGCAGCAGCGTAAGGGGAAATGGGAGCGTTGAAGGAGGGCTGGGTATTCAAAACAGCACAACTGGTTCTTTAGGCCTCTAGAAGGGGGTGGGAGATGGTAGAAAACAATCTGAGGAGCTTGGAGCTCAGCTCGTTCTTGCAGCAGGGTCATGGCAGCCCCGGGAAGCTGGGGATGGGGAGGAGAAGCGTGGGCTTCACTTTGGCAGTGACCTTGGGCTGTGGGGGCTGTTGGTGGATGGGCTCCAGCGGGGTGGGAAGGGATGGGAACCATCACCCAGTTCCAGGGCAGCTCCCACACACGATGAATTTGGTCGGACGTTTCTCCCTTTTGAAGACAAAACACTCTAAAGCCCCTACAAGTGAAGCGGTTACACGGACATTGTGACCGGAGGAGAGACGGAGCAGTTTTGATGTTCTGGTAGGTGAGAAGAGGGGATCTGCCGCCGGGCTCGGCCCGCTGGTGGGCAGTGAAACGCCGCGGGAAGGGGTTTCTCCTCTTATTTCTATGTTATTTTTGGCTCAGCCGGATGCAGCGTTTCCACCTCCCCGCACCAGGGACCGCTGAGACCCCGCTCTCCGACCCCTCCTAACGCTCAGCAGCCGCTTCAGCGGGGCATCTGCCCCAAAGCACCCCTCGGGTCCGGCGGGACGCGGGCTCGGGGCGGGGGCTGCACCGCCGTGAGCTTTGGCCGCCTCACGGTCCGCGGGGCTCCG
>VZTM01016973.1:91326-104497 GCA_013400555.1 Jacana jacana
CCCGTGAGGGGAGCGGCGGCGGGGCCGACCCGAAGGAGCCGCCCCCGGGCGACCCCGCCAAACGCGGCTCCTCGCCCGCCTCAACACATCCAGGGGATCCCAGGTGGGCGTGGGTTCAAGCGAGGCAAACTCACCCAGGTCCCATTTTCCTCCCTTAAATACCGCCAAGAGTACTCAGCTCAGGAAGACAAGTTTTTCTGTGTGTCCCTTGTCTAGCGAGCAGGATTTGGTGCCCCGAACCACAGGAGCCTGGAGCACTAGGCTCCTCCGCACCTGCTCTTTAGACATGGAGGTCTTCCAGAGAGGCAGGGCTCGTTCCAGATCTGACACAACTCAGGGAGGGGCACGGGTTTTCCAGCAGTTCTCTGAAACCATGAGCTCAGGGCTTAGCTCCAGGACAAACGCGTGAGGAAGGTAGGACACACTCAGAAGCTTGTGTTGCTTCTGCTTCTGGAGTTCTGGGTGAGGTTCAGGTGTGTCCCCCTGCTCCCCTCAGTGAGGGAGAGGGACCCTGTGGAGCAGGGAGAGGTGATCAGTCGGCAGAGAGGTGGCATGGTTTCCACATGGGGAGCACTTAAATGGAGGAGGACCCTTCACCCTGGAGAAGGAGTGTCTCTCCCCTGACTGAGGGGAGAGATGACAGAAGTCTCTGACAGTGTGGCTGGCTTGAAGATGAGGAATGAGAAGCAAATGTTAAGTAAGAGCAACAATAGCCATAAGCTGCAAAAATAATTTCTGTGGCACGTAGTGAATGCTGAAAGAAAGATGATGTGTTAAAGAAGCAAGTGAAGGAAAACTCTACTGAGGGTCATTAGGTGCAGGAAACACCACCTCTGCTTCCAAAGCCCCCTTTCCAGCTTCTGCTCTTTCCCAGGCATCTGTTGACTGGTATCAGAGCAGGATGAGGTGGATCTTTGGTCTGCCTCAGGACAGCTTTGTTTGTTCTCCTTTTTCTGTGAGAGGTAGGTTCTTTTGCCACAGAAAAATGCAGGTGGCAGAAACTTAAATAGCCTTAGGAAGCTCTAAGTGTTTTGAACACAGATCTTCAGCTCAGCAGGCTCTCAGTTACTGTGAGCTTCTTCCCACTCGCCTCTATTGGACTCAAGGCACAGAACTAACCAGATTAATCCTTGGCTGGACCCTGTACAGCGATCTTTATTGACTCCTGCCCTGATATTTCTGGGCAGGCTTGGGTTTTAGTCACAAACTCTTGGAAATAGATGGGGCAGGGGTACATCCAAGCCCAGGCTGCTCCCTGGGCTTTGTTTACTGTGTAAAAATCCTCCCTGGTGGGGCCTGGTTGGAGGCTTGGGGTCACCTCAGAGAAAACAAATGGCTTTTCTGGCTTTAGTTGGTGTCAGCTGTCATTTACATAGTGCTGTAACCTTCAGTTCGCATGTGTTGGAGTTTAAATCCCTATTATTTAAGGATGTGACAGTGTTGGGTTTTTGTTCATGAATTTCAGAAGATCTGCTTAAAAGCTAAATGGAAAGAATAGTCTGGCTCTGTCCTCTTCAACAAGGCAGCTTCAAATTAACTTAATTTTACTTAATAAATTGATTTTTGGCCTGTGTTTTAAATGTAACATGATTTATATTTAAGACTGAGCATTTGACTAACAGCCCAGTGTGCCCGTTTCACACTCCAGCCATGAGTCAGTTTCGGAGGCAGTGGTGCTTATTGGTGTCTGCAAAGTTTGATTTGTCTCAAGACCCAGAGACACCACAGGTAACTCTTTTCTTCTGCACCACCTTTATGTATTGAAATGCCACAGCTCTTTGTCCTATGGGGAATTTTAATAGTTGTTCCCTCTTGGGTACTTCACGTAAAATATTCTTTGCCTCCTGAGTGCTCATCTTTCTCAGTGTGTTATTTGAAGGTTGAGGATCTTTAGCTGGTAAGTGTCACAGGTTTTGTTTGGGGTTTTCTTTTTGTTTGTTTGTTTTGAGAAATGATGTATTTTGTTATTAACTGTGCATATTATACCTGTTTTCAGTAGCAAGTAGTTGCTTAATAACTGACGTCATAATGCATTGTCAGTGCTTGGAGAAAGCTTTCTCCTGCTTATTCCACTTCTCTTTGTCTTTCTCAGTTCTGTGCCAATGACCCCGAAGTGTTTGTCCAGGCAGCACTATTGGCTCAAGATTATTGTGATGCCATAGACCTAAACTTGGGTTGCCCCCAGATGATTGCAAAGAGAGGTACGTGCAAATCTGAACCCTGGAGAAACAGAAACCGCATGTTTCAGATGGGAATGTTGGCAGTAAAACATCCAGAGGGCCCAAATGAGCCTTGGGGTGGGAGGGGGGCTCTAGTACTGCTGAAGTCAGACTTAGTTACACCTACTTCAGCCTGGCAGAAAAGGACCTGGGGGTGCTGGTGACAAGCAGCTGAACATGAGCCAGCAGTGTGCCCAGGTAGCCAAGAAGGCCAAGGGCATCCTGGCTTGCATAAAGAATAGTGTGACCAGCAGCAGTAGGGAGGTGATTGTCCCCCTGTGCTCAGCACTGGTGAAGCCACACCTTGAGTCTTGTGTCCAGTTCTGGGCACCTCAACACAAGAGAGATATCGAGGTGCTGGAGCGAGTACAGAGGAGGGCAATGAGACTGGTGAAAGGCCTGGAGAATAAGGCTTATGNTTTAACAGGTAATGTTTTGCAGAACCTAAAGCAAAAAATAGCTATACTAATAATTAATTCCACCTTCTCTTGAGTTACAGCTCTTGTGTCTAGAATATCCTTCAGATATTCTTTTATTTTTAGCAAGAAAACCTATTATTAGCAAGAGCTTGATTTTTCTTTCTGATTTCAGTTGCTCAAACAGCCTAATTTTGTAAAACTGCACGTAGAGTAGTATCACTGGGGCACTTAGTGTCTCCTGTGTCTGTGGTACTTGCACTGTTTATTGACACGAGCGTGTAAGAGGATGACCCCTGCAGACTCCCTGAGGGGCACTGCAAGGGCAGCTGCCTTTGAAAACCACGGCCAGGGTCTGAAAAGTTTGGATAAGTTAGGATGTCAAGGAAAGATCTGTTCAGTAACTGCCCATTCCTCTTCTAAAATGTCCTTCTAAGACTAATAGTGGTGCAGAGGGCAAACACATCTTTCACATGGATCGGGGTTTATCCTCAAGGGAGTTTACAAACACCTGGTATAAAAAGTTGGACTTTGAGCTGCCAGACTCAACGCACCAGCCCGTGGGATCAGCGGTGAAAGTAGGGTGTGGGGATTCTTTGTTTATCCTGTAAATCCAGGGTGGTGTGAGGAACAGAAGGATCCAACTCTTCCAGTTTGGGCAGGATAGAGCAACTGTGTTCCTGCCAGGGAGACGTCTGAGTGTCCGGATCTGTGTCTGTGGAGGTTTGTGAAAGCTGCATTCCTCAGACTCTGACTCTTCTCTACAAGTCTCTCGTGTGCTGTTTTATTACAGGTCACTACGGAGCATTTCTGCAAGAGGAGTGGGATCTTCTTCAGAGAATGAGTAAGTCTTTAGAGAGGCTTCACTTTGAGAGGGAATGGGATGAACTTACCGTGGAGAGGAGGTTCAGGGATTTTGCGGGGAAAGGAGTGTGCAGCACGTTTCTTTGGGGAGGGTTGTGTTTGGGTTTGGGGTTTTTTTTTCCCTTCTTGTATTCTAGTGGCACCCTCAAGATACTTGGTGGTATTCCACTACAACCTCATGCTAGATCTGCTAAAAGACTTCAGTACCTGAAACAGACTTTAGGTGAAAGTGAATCAATTAAATCCCTGTCCCATGAAGGCTTAGTGCCTCTCCAGCTCTAGAGACAGCAGAACTCCCAGAGCCTTGCTTTTTCACTTCGAAGCTCTTGGGTGCCAGGAGCTGTGTTTCTGCCTGCAGCCAGGGCTGCCCTTCTCTGCTCAACTCAGCAAGCTCTTTTGGTCCATGCCATAGCAAGTTACACCACCCTTCTCCAAATTTTTGTGGGATCTTCTCAGACTATGGGTAGCAGTGGTGAACTGTATTGTAATTGTTTTTAAGAAACGTGTTTGGAACTGATTTTAAAAGCAAGGTTTTGGTCATTGTGTAGAGCTGAGAATGTGCCTTTGCCCCACTTCAAAGTGAGTGTCTGAATGGTGAAGTTGAAGAGTCTTAACTTCTGGTTGCATTCCCTGTGGTCCAGGGAATCTTTGCCGATGTTTGGCACAAAGACCCTGCTGAGAACCTGGACAGACAGTGTGTCCCTGCCCAGCATGTAATGTGGCTGTTGGGGCACTTTCCTTAGGAGTGGAAGATGCAAATCAGAACAGCCTCAAGGTGAAAGGAGAACCCAGGCTGCCAGGTCAGAGAGTTGTCTTACTGGGCTGTTGTATGAAAGGTGGTCAAAGCTTCCTCTTCCCCCTTCTCCCCCAGCCTTCTGTAAAATGATGGAGTGCTATTTTCTGCTGTCACCTGTATACACCTTGCTCGCTCCTTTGAAAGGCTGATAGGACGTACCTGTCATTGATGCTTCTAGGATTTGGATTAGAAGAAAGCAGGTGACTTCTTACATTACACATCCAAGCTCTGGAATAGAAGAGGATTTCAGGCATGCATTTGCTCGGTGTTTTCCTGTTGGCTGTCTTGGGTAGCTCTTTTTAGTATTCTGAGTCTGTGCACTGCGTAAAGACTATGGGAGTTTAACGGGTCGTCCTAGATTTCCCCCTGACTCTGTAACCTGCTTCTGGTACTTAAGGGTCCGCAGCCTGCCTCAGGTGGTAAGGCTCTGCTTACCGTGGACAAGACTCTACTTGTCATGATTGTTTGGGTGATGATTTGGAAAGAAGCACGGCATCTTTCGCAGGGAAGGTGGATGAGCGACATTTAATGTTGTTGGCAGAATCAAAGGAGTACAATAGCCTGTGAGGAGAGTAAACCTGTATCAATGAATAAGATTTGAGGGGGGTGGTCCTTGAAAGTGAAGGTTTGATGCAGTGGAAATATTAGGGCCATTCAATGCTGACTATTTTATACCTCCTTGTTAGAATGTAGATTTTGTGCTTCATGTTTTACTATTACTTGGTTAACCTGTGCAATAAGGATTGCAGAGGACATTGCTGATTGTTTAAGCTGTGAGAGCTGCATAGTGTTAACTTTGCAGGGTTCTTCCATACCACACCCAGTGTCAGATCTTGAGGAGAGTAGGCACTTTTCATAGCATTGTGCAGCCCACTTACCTGTCTTTTCAATCTTTCCCAGTTTTACTGGCTAACGAGAAGCTCTCTGTTCCCATCACATGCAAAATCCGCGTTTTCCCAGAAATTGACAAGACAGTGAAGTATGCACAGATGCTGGAGAAAGCTGGCTGCCAGGTAAGGAGGCAGCTGCTCCCTCTACTCTTGCATTGGACACGTGTCTCTGTGTAAAGCACCTGGTGACCAGATCTTGGTGTACTGTGGAGATGACTAGGCTGCATTGTTTTACAGGCAGAGAGAACGGGATGCAGAGAGACTTGTAGGTATTTGGAGTCACAGGCAGCAGGTCCATAGTGTAGTGGTATACTCTATGCTGTATCCAGGGCAGGTCCATAGTCCGTGGAAGGCATCAGAGACTTCAGAGTCTCTCCTGTGATCACTGCACAGTGCAGCATCTTCCACGCGGCTGAGTGTCTCAGTCTAAAGTAGTGCTGCAGGAGGCAGTGCAAATGCTTGAAATCCACAGGGCTATGGAACAAAAAACCCACCCAGTGTCAAAGAAATAGGCAGCCTTCTAGGATTTAGCTCCAGTTAAATTGGAAGAGACAGTCTGTAGTTAGAGCCAGTACTGACAGTATTCAGGCCTTCTGCTGAGGAGCAAGACAGATCCACATATCACAAATTCCAGACTGAATCACTAAGGGGAGCCAAAGCAATGGGAGATCTGGAGGTTCTCCCAAGGTATGATCTTGTCATGCTGTGGAGTAGCCAGCTGAAAGAAGCCCAAGACCGTGCCACGGTAGGTGAGCGGCTGATGCCTTTCTGTGATACCAAGGTCTCTGCGCTGTTGCAAGAGCAGAGGGAATTCAGTGGCATCCATGAAGTGTGTGGGGTAAAAGGAAGTGTTGGTCAGTGGATTTGCTCCAGGGGCTCCTGACACGTGGAAAAGTAAACGTAACTTTGTCTTCTTCCAGCTGCTGACCGTGCACGGCCGCACTAAGGAACAGAAAGGGCCTCTTGCCGGCGTGGCATCGTGGGAGCACATTCAGGCTGTCAGGTTAGTGAGCAGTACCAGCGTGCAGTGACATTGAGGAGCAAAGAAATGGGTGTGGCAGCAGCAGGCTTTCTGGCTTGACTCTAACGTTCAGTTCTGTGCATCTCTTTTGTTCGCTGGTACAGAAAAGCTGTAAGCATTCCTGTATTTGCAAATGGCAACATCCAGTGTCTCAGGGATGTGGAGGAATGTATCCGTAAGACAGGAGTGCACGGTGTCATGAGTGCAGGTAAAGAAAATCAACTTTTGGGTGAGAATACGGACTGTTTGTTACTCCCTTAGCAGCCCTGTACACGTTTATTAAACGCTTGTGGTCAAACTGACTTGGTGAACAGCCTTGATTGAAAGAATGGCCACTCAGCAGTGGCCATTCTCTCTCCTCTGGGCCTGGCCATCTGTCACCAGGACCAGGAATCGCTTCAGATGTGTAAGAATTGCTGTGTAGGACTTGGTAGTACCACTGAGTGGATGGTTCAAAGTAATTGGCAAAGGCATCTGGGGCTCCTGTTGTCCTGGAATATTTTCATGAGATCTGTTAATCAGTGGAATGGGTTTTGAATGGATCTTGATGCACCAAGTGCATCCACTGATTGATCTTGAGGAGAGTACAGATGATCCCCACAGATGGTCCATGTTGCGTTGGGACAAGAAAGAATTGGCATAACTTCCTACAGGACAGCCATCAGAGCGAGCTTCCAATCACTCACACAGTTAAAGTGATGAAACATATTTTCTGGGAGGCTGTAGAATCTTAGTTTATAGAAAATACTGCTTAACAAAGGGCTTGTGAAGCTCCTAGAGAAAAGCATAGTGAGAAGCAGTATCTGTAAGCTTAGGCCAGCCAAATGTGAACACAGACATAGGTAAGACACCCATTGTCCAAATATTTAACCACTGGGCAACAAAAGCAGTGATCTTTTTATTTATTAATTTGTTTTTGTCTTTGTATCAGGACTGAATGCCTTTCTGGAACATGTACTTTAATTATATAGGAGCTATTTGGCTCAGTTAAGAATTGTAGAGAGAGTTACAGTATCCCGGGGCCAGGCTGGAGCACGGTGGACCCTGTGTTCCTCTTTGCTGAGTACGTGGCCACTGAGGTTGTGAGGGGCTGGTAGAATCACAGCAGAGCTGATGAAGCTTCAGAGCCTAGAGTTTGTTTTCTGTTTCAATCCTGAAATGAAAGTTTGAGTATTTCTTTTCATTCCCTAGAAGGTAATCTTCATAACCCAGCTTTGTTTGAGGGCCGAAACCCATTGGTGTGGGAGATGGCTGAGGAGTATCTGGAGATAGTGCAGAAGTACCCTTGTCCATTGTCTTATGTTAGGGCTCATCTCTTCAAGCTCTGGCATCACACGTGAGTATCTCCAGAGAACTCTTAATGTTTTAAGGGCTCACCCTGCTTAGCAAGTGTCTGGCTTTTCTGGGCAAGGATTTGTTTGGCCAGAATTAGTATGCTGCAAGGTTTTCTTTCCTGGCCCTGTCTGGAGAGAACGTGGGCCGAGGCCTTTACCCTTTGCAGCGTCTCTGGGAAACAGGAGATGGGGAATGAACAGGTTTCCACAAGACGGGCCAGGGCGTGTGCTCAGGGCACATCAGCTGCCATCTGCTCCATGGGGGGGTGAGAGCAGGGCAGCTGGGGAGCCCCTGGTGCACTGCACGTTCATCTTCGCGTGTCTCTAAGTGCCTTGGTTGTGTGCCCAGTATTTATTGGGAAAAGAGGAGCAGGTATGTGTGCTTTCCTCTGGACTCAAAGGAGATAAGCTTCTACCAAAGGCAAGTGCAGCAAGAAAAAAACAAAAACAAAACCAACCAACCTATAAAAAGCTTTTATAAAGACATTTTGAGTTGATCTCCTCAGTCGAGCAATAATGAATGAATATGACTTGATGTTTGGGATTTGCCTCAGGCTTCAAGTTTACCAGCAGCTGCGAGAAGAATTAGCAAAAGTGAAGACTCTAGAGGGCATTGTAGATGTCAACAGGGAGCTGAAACTACGATGCCAGGTACCAAGCTGGGCCCTAATCTCCCACAACAGCACTGTCCACTCCTGGTGGGAACTGAGCATGTCTGTCCTGCGGTTGGTGTCCGTTAGTCACTTACACTCAACTTTGTGGCTTTACCAACCTTGATTTTGGTACTTTACTACAGTAGCAGCCCCTTAAGCCTGGACAGCTTTACATGGGGTAAAGTTGATTTAGGAGTTACACCTCTGCTTCAATTCACCTGCCTTAGGAGGGTTTTTTTGCCTGGGTGTAACTGTCAGTAACGGTTAGTCTAAATTCCAATTTGTGGTTTCCTGGAGTTTGAGGTTTTATTTAAGAGTAATTCCTGAGATCTCCAGGAAAACTGACTGTAATTCTGTGCTGCAGGAAGAAATAGCTAACCAGAAAGAAGGAGAAAAGCCAAAAGAAGGGCTGCCTTTTTTCCACTGGATCTGTCAGCCATACGTCAGGCCGGGGTGAGTTTGCTTTTCTAACACAGATGGGTACCCAGAGGCCTTTCCCTCCCACACTGTCCCTACAGAGCCCTCCACTTCTGTTCTGGGAGCTTACATGCGTTTGAAAAGTGAGAAAAATGGATTCTTTTTATTCTGGTTTGTTTTTTTTTTCACAGTTCTTGCTTTATTTGGGGGTGGATATTGCACTTTTTATGCACCTTCTCCTTTAGATCCTCCTCAGATTTCTCTCTAGAAAGTAAAAACCAAGAATTCCACCAAACTGCAGCTCAGAAAGAATTGTTTAGAATCATTTAGGTTGGAAGAGACCCTTGGGATCATCAAGTCCAAGCTAAAAGTATCAGATTTGCCACAGATAACAATACAGCCCTGTCAGGTAGGGCAAGTGTGACACAAATGTTGCTGGTCACTGCCAGGGTAGCCAAGATGGGCACTAGATTGTGTTCTATAAGGGATGCTTGTGTTGTGTGGAGAAGCTATCACAGAATCACAGAATCTCAGGGATTGGAAAGGACCTTGAAAGATCATCCAGTCCAATCCACTGCCAGAGCAGGAACACACAGAGCAGGTCACTCAGGAACGCCTCCAGGCGGGTTCTGAATGTCTCCAGAGAAGGAGACTCCACCACCTCCCTGGGCAGCCCCTGCCAGGGTCCCCTCACCCTCACCCTGAAGAAGTTTTTCCTCATATTTGAGTGGAACCTCCTCTGTTCCAGCTTGCACCCATTGCCCCTTGTCCTATTGTTGGACATCACTGAGAAGAGCCTGGCTCCATCCTCCTGACACTCACCCTTTACATGTTCATAAACATTAATAAGGTCACCCCTCAGTCTCCTCTTCTCCAAGCTCAAGAGACCCAGCTCCCTCAGCCTTTCCTCCTATGGGAGATGCTCCACTCCCTTCAGCATCTTGGTAGCCCTGCCCTGGACTCTCTCCAGCAGTTCCCTGTCCTTCTGCAACTGAGGGGCCCAGAACTGGAGACAATATTCCAGATGGGGTCTCACCAGGGCAGAGTAGAGGGGGAGGAGAACCTCTCTTGACCTACTAACCACCCCCCTTCTAATGCACCCCAGGATGCCATTGGTCTTCTTGGCCATGAGGGCACAGTGCTGGCTCATGGGCATCCTGCTGCCCACCAGGATCCCCAGGTCCCTTTCCCCTACGCTGCTCTCCAGCAGGGCAATTCCCAACCTCTACTGGAACCTGGGGTTGTTCTTGCCCAGATGCCAGACTCTCCACTTGTCTTTGTTATATTCTCTTGTGAAAATTGGACTGAAGAAGCAGCTCATTAAGATTAATACTTAAGTAAACACTGAAGTAAAGCCCAGGAATCACGGGTTTCCAGGTGCCTGACAGATGTAACTGGCCAACTTCTACTGGCTTTCCAAGCGATCTCTCTGGCAGGGTCTGTTACTAATGGTCAGGGGCAACAAAAAAGTTAGGTTTTTATATATACTCTAAGGGCACTGACACTTCCCTGTAATTTAACCACGATACAAAGGCTTAGAGTTTACCCAGCTTTCTGTCACCCAGAAGAGTGGCCAGGGAACACCCACTGCTTCCCTTCAGCCGGCTAAGGGTGAGATTCACTGTTTCAGGCCAAAGGAGAGATGCAAGGAGAATGGAGAGAGCGGGGCTGAAAAAGGCGTGCGAGGAAAACGTGCTCTGGAAGAGGAAGAAGATGGAAATTCTGAGCTTCTGTCAAAGAATAAGCAAAAAAAGAAGTTAAGAAATCCAAATAAAAGCTTTGATCCATCTTTAAAACGTAAGTTCCATTTATTGGCATAAATGCCTGGAAAGTTGCTGATAACACATTTGACATAAGTTGCCAGTTTATTTTCCCTGTTCATGCAGTTGCAGAAACCTCCTTTAGAGGAGGGGGGATCACTGGGAAATCCCAGTGGCAGGTGACCTGATCCAAATTACATTCCTTAGTAAAGAAAACGAGGGAGGAGGTCACTGATCCACACTGAGAATCTTTTTAAGATCAAAACACTTTACAAACTACCTTGTAGCTGTCTCTAATGCTTGAAATTGGGTTTTCCTAAGCATTTCAAGGGGTGGTTCTCATCATTTGCACTTTACTCGAGGATGAAAATTCTCTGTTTGGATTTATCTTAGAGGCACTTAAAAAGCCAAAGTATCTTTATCTTTGCACTGTTCTTTGAGGTACTTTATTTTTAAAACCAGTCTCTCTCTGGCTGGAAAAGCACCGAGCTTTGTCTGATCCTGTTTGGTTTTAACTTCCCGTTGCTGAAATCGGGTCTCTCTCTTTTCAGCGAAATATGCAAAATGTGATCAGTGTGGAAACCCTAAGGTAAGCCAGTCCTGGTGTCCAGTAAAGCATTTCCACTAAGTGGAAATTAAATGACCATGTAGTGGTCGATGGCTCGATGTCTGGATGGAGACGGGGGCAGAATCTCTGGTTTCTGTTGGCTTTGGGTCTGTGCCCCAAAAAGCTCTGGTTTTGCTGCCAGATGACCATCAGCTGTCACCATGAGCGGTGTTGAACAGGCTGGCTGGTTTTCAGGCTTTATGTATGAAGCTTCCAATATTTTATATTTGAAAGTGTGTGGTATTTTCCCGCGGGGAACACGGCATTTTCCTCGACAGGCTGGTGGTGTTGAGCTGAGTGTAAGACAGGCTGAGGGAGCTGGGGTTGTTCAGCCCAGAGAAGGCTCCAGGGAGACCTTAGAGCAGCCTTCCTGCCCCTAAAGGGGCTCCAGGAGAGCTGGGGAGGGTCTTCATCAGGGAAGGTAGTGATAGGAGGAGGGGTAATGGTTTTAAATTGGAAGAGGGTGATTTAGATTAGATACCAGAAAGAACTTCTTTGCTGGGAGGGTGGTGAGAGCCTGGCCCAGGTTGCCCAGAGAAGCTGTGGCTGCCCCATCCCTGGAGGGGTTCAAGGCCAGGCTGGATAGTGCTTGGAGCAACCTGCTCTGGTGGGAGGTGTCCCTGCCCAGGGCAGGGGGTGGAACTGGGTGGTCTTTAAGGTATTTTCCAACCCAAACCATTCTGTGGTCCATTGCTGCTAGCACACTGGTGCTGGCAGACGTACCAGCAGGGTGTAACACGCCGGGAATAGCTCTGGGTGCTTGCCAAAAAAGGAGCATTACAGCTACGGGAGCGGGGACACGGTCATGGGGTGTTGCTTTGCTTTCTGTAACACTTCACAGCACCTCAGCTCTACCAGCCAGGGCTCGTTGGGAGCTGCAGCCACAGAAAAAAACCTTCTTTTTCTGGCTGTGTTAATTATTGGGAAAACATTGAGCGTTGAGCTGGTCGGTTTCCAAACCGCCCTGTTTCATGGCTAACGCCGGTGCCGCAGGTCGGTGCTCACACGTGACCAGCTGAACCTGGGCTTGGGCTCCAGTTTGGTTTTTGCTCTTGCTGTGCTGTCACCTTGCAGGCCTTGAAATGCTGGAACTGGGCCCGGCTTGGTTTGTGGGGTCGTGTTTTCTAGCTCGTGGTTCTAAGCTGTGTCGTGGGATGGGATGGGATGGGATGGGATGGGATGGGATGGGATGGGATGGGATGGGAGAACAGAAAAGCAAACAAACAAGACATTCAACCAAGGTTCCCTAAACATCAAGGAATTTTTAATTGGGGTGGAGGGAGACACCAAACCACAACCCCCACTTTGCTAAAGCACCACCAACCCCGTGTGAGCCAGAGCACAGAGACGCCCTGTCCGGCACAGCCCGGGCGTCAACTGTCCCTGACTGCACTCCTGTCCCCTGAAGGTCATGCATTATAGTTACATTCTCATTAAAATCATACTCGATTTCCAGCTGCCAATAGGCAAGGAATTGGTGTGGTAGCACTTATTTTAGGCAGAGTCACAGCTTGGCAGGGTCAGGCACCGCGTTTCACGCTTCCCCTCTGCTCACAACGGCAGCAAACGCCATCATGCTCGCGGCACTTGCCTGCTTGTGGTGTGCAGCTCCTGCTGCCCCAGGGGTCACTGATGCTGCAGAACTTGAACATGGAATTCTTTAAATCAGGGTTTTTTTTGTTCTTGAAAAGCAAACAGTTGATGGCTGCCCCTCCTGCCGCGACAACGCTCTCAGCTTCATGGGCCTGAGGCGTGACTGCCCTCAGCCACGAGGCCCTGAGCCTGCAGAGCTGGGCTGGTGTTGCTGCTTATTACAGTAAACAGTAATAATGCTATTTTTCACTGAGACAAGCTTTTTTTTTTCTTTACACCCCTTCCCCACGCAGGGCAATAAGTGTGTGTTTAACATGTGCCGAGGCTGCTGTAAGAAAAGAGCATTCAAGGAGACAGCAGACTGTCCCGGTAAGTGCAGCTGCCCCGTGCCAGCGCCTCAGCTCCCACCTACGGGCACTGGTGTCAGCTGGGGTTTACAGGGGGATGTTAAAATAACTCTGCAGGTACATTTGTGTGTGCATTGGAAATCTACAGCCAGTTTTACAGTGTCACTTCATAAAGCCTGCGCTTCGTTCCATGTACAGAATTTGTACAGTCCTGGCCAGGCTGGAGAGTTGGGCAGGGAGAGAGTTAATGAAAT
>VZTM01016973.1:104634-123301 GCA_013400555.1 Jacana jacana
GGACCCTGGCAGGGGCTGCCCAGGGAGGTTGTGGAGTCTCCTCTGGAGACATTCAAATCCCGCCTGGATGTGTTCCTGAGTGACCTGCTCTGGGTGTTCCTGCTCCAGCAGGGGATTGGACTGGATGATCTTTCAAGGTCCCTTCCCATCCCTGAGATTCTGTGATTCTATGAATTTCTGCTGCTGCCAAAGCCTTGGGATGCAGGATTTCCAGACTCTGTGGACCCATTTCTTACAACCTCGAGCTATTTCCCAGTGTGGGCAGCTATTTTTCCCAGTGTGGGCAGCTATTTTCCCAGTGTGGGTATCTCCTTTCAGTGATTTTGTCTTTTGTTTTCTTCCCCCCTCCCTCTCTCCTCCCCTCTTTGCTCCTTCAGGTCACGGATTACTTTTTAAGACCAAATATGAAAAATCCCTTTCATGGCAGAGTAGTCAAAGGGTAATTCAAAGCCCAGAGCTGGGTCGGCGCGGAGCTGTGGCTGCGGGGGAGGCAGCTGCACTGGAGGAGGCTGGGGACAGGGCTGTGTGACACTTGAGAAGTGACCAGAGAGAGAGAGAAAGAGAGAGAAAGCTCCTGCCAGGCCTTCGCTTCCCTGGGCCAAAGAAGGACGGCGTGGGCTCCAGCTCACCCTCAGCTCTGGGAACTTGGTTCCACAGGTTATTTTTGAGTTCTGGAAAAGTTTTATTTAAAGTTAAAAAAGCTGCACACTCAGGGAATTCTCCTGCATTTGAAATAAAAAGGATGCAACTGACTATCTCACGCTGTGTTGGACAGACTGAAAAATGCTGCATTTTGTTTTATTTTATTACTTTGGGGGTGGGGGCACCCGCTGTGAGCTGCCATCACCATCTGCCTCCTGTATGTACCTTAACCCTTCTCCTCCTGTTTTTAATATCGGGGAATAAATGCCTTGTATGAGACCAGCCTCTGGTGCACTAAAAACTGCAGCGATGGCAGGGATCTCCTCCCCCCCCTCCCCCCTGGACCTGTGTCCCCTTTGCCCCAGGTGTTCCAGCAGGACTGGGGTTCAGGGCAGCCAGAGATCACAGCAGCACTTTGGCACCACGAGTGTGAAACTGCAAGAGGCTGCTCTGAGACCACAATCTATTCACGGCTGCTGGGTTTATACAGAGGGATAACGCTTCCTGGGCTCCCAGCGGTGAAAGGAGGGGGGGGCAAAAAAAGAACTCCAGGCAAATAGAGAGGGGGTGCCTGAATGAATGAATGAATTAATGGGAAAAGGGTTTGGGGGAAAGGGTAGGAGAAAGGTGGAAACAAGATGGGATACAAGGTGATGGGATGGGGTCCAGAGCAAGGGGTTGCTGCAGCTGGGAGATTGTGGGGCTGGAGGGGAGGCCCCCAAGCCCAGCCCCACACCAGGACCCGCTTCCAACTCCCCCCCTCTGCTGCTGGGGGCCAGGCCAAGCCGTGCTGCCCACACCTTTCAGCTGCTTTGAGCACAACTGGGAGCCCAGGAGCCAGGAGGGAAGCTTCTGGGGCTTCTTCCTGTGATGCTTCATCTGTCTGACAGTTGTTTTTCTAGAGTCCTGGTCAGGGATAGTCTTCCTCGCCCCATCAGCCCCATTCCTTTTTGGAGGTGACACAGCCAGAATACAAGGTCTGTGTAAACCAGTGGAAAAGGGTCTTCTGAGCTACTTCATGGGAGGCTTCTGTGACACAGGAGAGCCCATGCCTTGGAAAAGGCCATTAATGAACAAACCAAAAAAAAAACCCAAAACTGCCCCCAAGGTCAGAAAACAATCGTGGCACCATCCAGCTCTGGAATCAGGGCTGACCCTTCCCTGTCCCACCCCAGTCAGAACAAGGGGCACACAATGGGTTAATGGAGAAACAGCACTTCAGGGAATCAGGCAATAACAGCACGTCCCCAGTTCTGTATAAGCCATTTTTAACCCTTTTTTCTGTGACTTCTCAACAACCACTCTGTGTCTCTGTGTGTGTGTGTGTGTGTGTGTGTGTGTTCATGCACACCCAACCCCACCAACACTCACCCTCCACAAGCCCCAGTCTGTAGTTCCCATCCCGCGTTACAGCCCAGTCCAGTCCAGTGGTGGCTCCATCCACAGACTGGAAGAGACTGCTGAAATAAAAAGCCACCCTGAACTACCAGTAGCTGCAGAAACGTTCCCACTCACAGCATTAATTAGAGCCCACGATTAAGAGAGCGCTAATCACAGCACCAGCTGCGAAGCAGAGGCTTTGACCTCCCCTTCCCTCCATCCCCCTCCTGCTCCCCGGCTTTCATCCCCTGTTCCCTATTGCCACGCTGGTTCTCCAGGCACAGGAACTCGGGCAACTTGATCTCTCTGGCCATTTGCCTACATCCACCCAGCTTTCACTTGGGTGTTCCCATTCATTGACACCAAGTCCTCTAGAGGGACCACAGGAGGCAGGAACCTCAGCAGCCACTTGGAGGCTGGACTTCAAACGCTGCCTCCCATTTACTTGTGGTTTTCTACAGACTGGGACAATAAAAGTAGCTCAAATTCTCCTTCTGCATCTTCCCCTTTACATTTGCTTGTGACCTGAACAAAATATGTCCCATGATGTTCTGGGAATAGCCTCTTCCAGCCTTAATCAGCTGCTTAACCAAGACTCCCAGCAGCTTTCATCAGGTCTGACTCCCCTTCTATTCAAATCACGTTTAGACACTAAGCTGGCAGGTGTTACCCCAGCTTGTCTCCTGAACTGGAACCAGCACAGAAACCGAGGGGGAGGGCAAGGGTGTGGCATTTACCCAACAGCCCAGTGATTAGTGTGGGAGAGCCAGGTTTAAAAACGCTTCTCTGCCTTAGTTGACCATAAACCCACGTTTTCCACCTCCTGTGAAATGGTCCCTCACCCAGGCATTCACTTCAAAGCTGTCCTGGATTCCCAGTCCCCCCAGTCCGGTCACAAAGCCCCTCTTTCCAGTAAAGAGCTAGATGTTCGTTATTGTGGAATTTCAAGCTGCTGACCTGACCCTTCCTGCTCACAGCGTCTCCCAAACCCACAGGAGAGCTCAGATCCTTCTGCTCGCGGCGCCAGAGAAAACTTACAAAGTCAGAAAAGCACGAGATGCCTCCAGTGCTCCAGCACTGCCCTGCAACTGGTGTGACTGGGGGATTTGGGGTGGCCTCAACCACACAGTGGCATCTTGGAACATGTCCCTCATGACAGAACCGCTCCCCGGTGCGCAGGAAGGACCGCGCTGGCTTTAGCCCCCTAAGTTCAGGAAGGGCCTTACACTGGAGAATCCTACATGGACACATTTCTGTACAGAGTAAGTATCTAAGGCACATTCCTCCCCTGCATCCACCACCTCCTGTCCCAGTTCCTGGCTGGAGACCCCAGGAGGTCACTGTGCAAGATGGAACAGCCTCAGGTCAGCACCACAACACTCAGCCCCTTCCCCACCACTAACCACACACACCCCACCAGGAAAACACCTCTGACAGAGGACTCAAGAGGCGATGGTCCCCCTCTACTGGGCACTGGGGAGACCCCACCTCAAGTGCTGGGTCCAGTTTTGGGCCCCTCACCACAACAAAGACATTGAGAAGCTGGAGTGGGTCCAGAAAAGGGCAATGGAGCTGGTGAGGGGTCTGGAGAAGAAGTGTGAGGAGCGGCTGAGGGAGCTGGGGGTGTTCAGCCTGGAGAAGAGGAGGCTGAGGGGAGACCTTCTCACCCTCTGCAACTCCCTGAAAGGAGGGTGTAGCCAACACAGGATGTCGGTCTCTTTTCCCAAGTCACAGGCCATGGGACAAGAGGAAATGGCCTCAATCTGCTCCAGGTGAGGTTCAGGTTGGAGATTAGGAAGAATTTTTACACAAAAAGGGTTATTGAGCCCTGGACTGGGCTGCCCAGGGAAGGGGTTGAGGCACCATCCCTGGAGGGATTGAAAAGCTGGGCTGACACAGTGCTCAGGGACACGGGTTAGTGATGGGTTTTTGTCAGAGTGAGGTTGAGTTGGACTCGATCTTAAAGGTCCCTTCCAGCCTAGAGGGTTCTATGATCCCGTGATAACCTTGCAATTAACAGGGTAAGGATGACTATTCTATCCATTTCTTAAGCAATGCTCCTGAATTAGGAGGCTCTGTTACAACAGGAGGCATTTGCCATCGGTGCTGGGCACACCTGCACCTACCCTAGATGGGGATTACTTTCAGGCTAGGCAATATACTAATTATCCTGCTTATCTCTAATCAAACAATTGCAGCCTGCCAACTCAGCAAGGTAATGCCCTATTTTGTTTGTGTCTCACAGGCCCTCGCGGCGACACGCGCTGTTCGGAGGGAGCAGGGGGTGGGGAGTGACAGTGAAAACGATACTCAGCCTTTGGGTTTAGGGAGAGCAGATTCTTCTATCTAAATCCACTTTCAGAGCAAGAGCAGAAAAAGCAGTAGTGGTTCACCTGACAAAGAGAAAGCCACTGCCTTAATTTGGCAAATATTAGAGATTTTGATATTATGAGATATCAGAGAATTAAAGAAAAAAACAGAAGACAAGACAAGCAGTAGTACATGAACACAGATTGAAACCCCGGGACTCAGCAGGTATTTACGGGGCACAAACTCTATGTCCACACAGACGTCACAGTCCCACACGGAGTGCAGTGTTCCGAGTGGGATGGAGAACAAGCTCACCCAGCCTGATCTACCACCTACCACAGATCCTCAGGTCTTGCCACTTGAATTCCTGTTTGAACCAAAGCATCTCTTGCCAAGGCTGCTTCCCTCCAGTCCGTAGGGAACTGTAAGTCTACTGAGGCCTCGGCTTGAGTTATTCCTTTGCTGTCAAAACCCCTCTTACTTGCATTATGAATTTACCAAACTCCTGCCCACTGAATCTCCTATTTCTCTTCGAGGTTGACAAACCCCATTAGCCAGTTTCTGATCCCTGTCTAATTAATCTGACCAAGTTACCCAATGAAATAATCTAAAGAGGGGTTGTTCTCAGACCCCAGGAAACTGGGTGGAATTCACAATTCCATGGGAACACAGAAGATGAAATAATACCAGACAAAGCACAAAGCTCCTTTGCAAAGCAGGGAGTAACTCGTGCCCTCCCTCCTTCCCAACAGCACCAGAGATCAGCAAAGTCAGTTCCACACCAGTTTGGGGTTCCTCACCCCACTGTGAACCCACAGCCGATGGACTCCTGGAAAAATGAACCACTGGCCTCGATTAGTCACAAAGAGGTGGCACAAGAGAACAGAGAACACCGTCCCCTGGAGCACACTGCTCCCCCACTGTCACCTGCTTCGTGTGGAAGCAACGAGAGAGATGGCGAGAGAACCTCGAGCAGCCAAATTGAGTTGGCTGAGACTGTACTCCTAAAACTAGACATTGATTTGAAGAAAACAAAGGAAAAAGAAAATAAAAACTAGTGCTTGACCAGCCCTTCCTACCTCTGCATGATGGGTCTTACTAGAAGCGTTGTTGCTGTTACTGAAGTTTCCTCTTCTGTTTTTCTGAAAGTTCATATTCTATTGGATGTATCAGAAAGAACAGATCATCCAGCAGGAGTCTGGGGAGCTGTGCAGAGCATGGGACAGTGCTGAGATTTCAATTTAGCTTAATGCTGGGACCGCTGTGGCAGAGTCCCAGGAACCAACATCCCCGAGACACACTCACGGGGCAAGGACAGACCTCCATTACTTTCTCCCTCACCCAGCAAAGTCTCCCAGATGACAGCAGGGTACAGGCAACCCAGCCACAGCCCAAGGGTGACACCACCTCCCCCTCTTACCCACTCCCCCCTCTCTGCAAATCTCAGCCAGAGAGCCCTGTGCCAGACAAGTTCTGAGCAATCACCAACCATCCCCAAACGCTCCAACACAAATCTCGTAACGGCAGTTTCTCGGTCCCACTGGAATTAGCTGTGCTAATTAAAACTGCCTTTGCCAAAGGAGCCTTGCTCTTCCTTTATCCCTAGCAAGGTCAGGTAAAGAAAGAAGGACTTACACCACATGAGGACACCATCAGTTATGGCCTCCCACTGGCATCTCCTTCCTCATCAATAAAGAGGCACTGCACACAGTCATGAAATCCACTCAAGTTCTCCTGAACATGTCCCAGACACACCAACATGCTGCAGATCCCACAAAACTTCATCCCCTGAACCACCTTGGTGGTCACAGGGCATCACTGGAAATCCATTCTCTGCGAGTCACTACTTCCCATTTATTACTTGGGCAATTACTTACAGATTGAAGGTGGGAACCATCCTTCGGGGAGGGACGCTGCTTGGAAATGCCAGTTACACAGAGCCAGACCGTGCTGTACCTCCCCAGTTTCAGACTGGTGGGTAGTTAGGACTGACACAGGCGTTGAACAACATCTAGAAGAAATACTCCTGGACAGCCCTGACTCCCATCTACAGCGTCCTAAAGCAAGAGCAGCTCCTTTCACAGGCCAGAGGAGTGTACAATCACATGCTACACTTCAACAGCGCTAACGAACTGAGCAATACCTGCCTGTCCAAACGAGCCTGCCAGCACTCCCGTCTGGAGAGAAGAAACCTCCACCTCTGCCCCAGCCACAGACCTGCCTCAGGGCACAACAAGAGCTGGGAACTGCTTGTTGCCACCTCGTGGGCTCCAGGCACCTCCTGAAGGGCAGGAGGGACACACGCAGGAGGGACACGCACACCCAGCCACCTCCGGAGAGCTGGTGTGGGGAAGGGCAGGCTCTCTGACACGCTGAGGATGTCCACCCACACGTGAGAATTCTCCTGGCAGAAAGCCTCCAGGATGGCACACAAGTTGTCTAAGAAAATCAGGAGAGTGGAAGCTGTGCAGAAGCAAAGATAACGAGCTGACACAATGCACTCAATTGGGTCACAAACCCATCTTTTTCAGGGGCAGAGTCTAAGATCTTTTCCTTAAAAGCGGCACTGGTGGCCTGTTTGAGGGAGAGAGCAAGAATGTTTAAGTATTATTATCGGACTTCAGCACAAGCAGAAGGCACTGAATTTACTTTCCCAGTGTTTCTACAAGGACATACAGCAATTTACAGCAATTTACCCAAGGGCTCAGCTTGGCTCTCTCACTGAAGCAGCCAGCAGTGACGGCCAGTTCACTTAAAGCTCTGGATTAACTACCTTTGTCCTTTCTCTCCTCAAAAATAGAAGACTTTTCCATGCCAAATGGGAGACATTTAACCAAAGACCTCACAGGAACTATTGCTTCCATTTTCAGCACCTAAAGTCACAAAAAGCACGGAAAGCCAGAGAGAGAGAGCACCAAACTGCACTTTCTTCACAGTTCACCCAAGCTCCATCTCCCACCAGCTGAGAAAACAAAGTACAACGGCTACGAAACAGCGTCAAGCTCAGCAAAACCTCAACGGCTCGAGATCAAAACACCTAAAAAACCAGCTTTAACACAAAACTCCAAATACTCAGAAGCTTTTAAATCCTGCTGTTTAATACACTACATATAACAACTCATTAAAAAAAAAAAAACAAACCCAAAGCATTAACACATTAACAGTAACATCTGTGGTCAGTTGCCAGACCAGTCCGTGCTGGGTCGACGTTCGTAGCTTGCCTTATGGATTGGATGAGCACAAGGCTGCAGGGACTTCAGAAACTCAGTGCACTTCTCCTTCCACTGAGGCAGAACACCCCCCCCCCACACCCCCGGGCTGCCACCTTTAACCCCTTTATAAAAGGAAAAGCAGAATAAATGCACCTGGATGGGCTGCTTCCAGCTCTCCCACAGGGCTCAACTGGTGGTTTATGGCATTTCTCTGCGCTGCCAGAAGCGACTGTTGCGTGCTGGGAACCATCGCACACTACGGCAGTGAGACTGCACAAGCAGCAACGTTTGCATGAAGTAGAGATTTACTGCTACAGTAACACCAGACCCCAAAGCCAGGTCATGCACGAGGGGGAAAACACATCAGGAATCGGGTCTTTGACAACAGAGACCAGAGAGAAAGAACCTGGATCCAGGTAAACTTAACACCCTAACACAAAGGCCCGGGGCCGAAGGCGTGGAAGCGGTGCCACGTTTTTCCGGTGTAAGTGAAAAGTCATTACAAGTTTCTCAAAGGAAGTCTCTCCCAGCAGAACTCTAGCTCCATACTTGAGAGCAACAAGCTTTTCAGTTTACCTGGAATAACCAGAAAGCTCAGCATTGCTCAGCATCAAGGCAATACCTTCAGGCCAGAAAAATTCATCTTAGTTCACACCCGTCCATTCAACTTAACACTAACTATTCTTGCAGCTTCTAAACAGGAAAACTAACAGCAGCTGAAAAAAACCTCTGAAATCAGCATCTGTATGAACAACCTGACAGCTCTTTACGGAGTGGTGGAAGGAGGAGAATGGAGGAAGATGATCTACCAAAACCAAAACGATGACCCCTTGCAGGGATGTTGTTTTTAGAAAGAATTTCTTTTCAAGGAGAACTGAAGTTACTGGAATATTCATATTATCCACCATCAGCCCTGACCCTCTCAATCCAAGCAAGAAGTGAGGGAGACAGGGCCAGTTTGTGAAGCTCAGCAGTTAGTGGGTGAAACACTGGGTACAGTCCTGGAGGGACCATTTCTTTTGGTAGCAGACGAGGTCTTTCACATGTTGGTGCTCATCCTGGACTGGCTGTTAGCTGGAGTGAGCTCCCCTTGGCTACCTTCTCTTGGAGGAGACTGCAACAAGACCAAAACACATCCCAGTTAGTGATGTGTAAGCATCCTGCAGGATGCTCCCCGAGGGACCGAGCTCGGGTGAAGCACAGCAGGAGAGCAGCAAGGGGAGAGCACACCCCGACTCACCAATAACGATGGGTTTGCACAAGCTTCGTGTTGACAAGTTCTAGTGTTACAGCTCACGAGAGCTGTGCCTAAAAAAGCCCCACCAGAACTTTTAAGCCATTCTTATTTACTGTGTGCAAGAGGCTGCTGGGCCCAGAAGTTGAACCCTTGAATCCCAACTGGCATTTAGTTACCACAGAGATTAATATAATCCAGAATTTAACACATTGTGGCGAATGGCCCATCCTCCCTAAGGGCATTCTTTTGGAACTACATCCTGGAAGGAACACTCCAATTCATGCATTTTTTACTTCCTCTATTAAAAAAATTAAAATACTTTGATAAAAGATATATGTATCAAGAATTAGCTGAAATTAATTAGCTAGAATTAACCCAGTCACATAAACTTCAAAGGACATTCTGTGCTGTACAAGCAGGTCAATGTGTTGCTTAGAAACACTTGGCCCTTATATATTTAGTTTTCAGTCCTGTAAGACTAGCACCAGCACAATAAATCCATTCCCCTCCAGAACCTTCAATTCACCAACTTGTATAGTTTCCATTAAAAAAAGGAATGGCAATATCAAGAGCACAAGCCCGTACCTTGACGTGTATCTGGTTGCGCAGGACGGCGGCTCGCAGGATCATGGCTTTGGCACGGCGCTGGAACTCTTTGCCCATGAGTAAAGACTTCTCAAAGGTTGTGCTGCGCTGGTCTACATCTCGAGCATAAAGAATCTGTAACCAACACAGAGGAGCTACCACAGGGCTCCCCAGCAGGAAGCCCTTTCCGTGCAAGGGAACGCAGGGAAGGTACAGCAGGGTCTGAGTTTACACACAGGGATCTGGGAAGGTGCAGCGGGGTCTGAGTTTACACACACACAGGGATCAGGGAAGGTGCAGCGGGGTCTGAGTTTACACACAGGGATCAGGGAAGGTGCAGCGGGGTCTGAGTTTACACACCCGGATCAGGGAAGGTGCAGTGGGGTCTGAGTTTACACACAGGGATCAGGGAAGGTGCAGCAGGGTCTGAGTTTACACACAGGGATCAGGGAAGGTGCAGCAGGGTCTGAGTTTACACACAGGGATCAGGGAAGGTACAGCGGGGTCTGAGTTTACACACAGGGATCAGGGAAGGTGCAGCGGGGTCTGAGTTTACACACAGGGATCAGGGAAGGTGCAGTGGGGTCTGAGTTTACACACAGGGATCAGGGAAGGTGCAGCGGGGTCTGAGTTTACACACAGGGATCAGGGAAGGTGCAGCGGGGTCTGAGTTTACACACACACAGACCAGGGAAGGTGCAGCGGGGTCTGAGTTTACACACACAGACCAGGGAAGGTGCAGTGGGGTCTGAGTTTACACACAGGGATCAGGGAAGGTGCAGCGGGGTCTGAGTTTACACACAGGTCAGCCCTGCCGAAAATACCAGCCACAACAGACGAATGCAACTTCCAAGTGCCCCAGGAAGGGAGAGTTTCTAATCTTAGCACAGCTGCTCAGTCTACAATCCGTGGCTCAGATGCACTCACCTTACTGTGTGAGTCTATTCTGGCATTGATCAGCCCCTCCAGGATCAGCTGAGTAAGTTCATCTTCCAGGGCAGCCACGGTGGTGTTAAAAGCTGTGGCCATCTTGCGCATGTCTGCTGACACGTAGGGGCTGAAGTACTAGGTAGAAGAAAATCACAGAATCACAGAGTATCGGGGACTGGAAGGGACCTTGAAAGATCACCCAAGTCCAATCCCCTGCCGGAGCAGGAACACCCAGAGCAGGTCACTCAGGAACACATCCAGGCGAGTTTTGAATGTCTCCAGAGAAGGAGACTCCACAACCTCCCTGGGCAGCCCCTGCCAGGGTTCCCTCAATGTGAAGAAGTTTTTTTCTCATATTTGAGTGGAATCTCCTCTGTTCCAGCTTGCACCCATTACCCCTTGTCCTGTCATTGGATGTCACTGAGAAGAGCCTGGCTCCATCCTCCTGACACTCACCCTTTACATATTTATAAACATTAATGAGGTCACCCCTCAGTCTCCTCTTCTCCAAGCTCAAGAGACCCAGCTCCCTCAGCCTTTCCTCCTCTGGGAGATGCTCCACTCCCTTCAGCATCTTGGTAGCCCTGCCCTGGACTCTCTCCAGCAGTTCCCTGTCCTTCTGGAACTGAGGGGCCCAGAATTGGAGACAATATTCCAGATGGGGTCTCACCAGGGCAGTTGCCAAGTGTAATCCCCCCCCTCTGGAAAACCATGGGAAAAACAATGACAGGGAGACGGCCTGTCTCCCTGACGATCCACCTCTCGGGATTACAGGAACTATTACCTGGATAAGGGCACGATTTCGAATCTGGGTATAAAGTGTCCTGACATGAGGTGCAAGGTACATATCCAGCAGCAGGTTATCCTGTGCAAAAACACACATCAGAAGCTGAGAAGCAGCCTGGAAAAACATGACTCCTATGTTCTGAAACCTGTACGTACATCATACTCAAACCTTGAGGATAGTACACTACAGCAAGGTGTTATCATAAAACAAGAATGAATAAAAGAACTAGCAATATCTTTTTAAAAAATTATAATTTCTCCTCACTCTCTACTGCTAAACCACTCCCAACTTCCATTCACCACATCAGGAGACACAGAAGATCTGAACACTCTCAGTAGCTACTTTTAATGGTAACTTAGGCTACACAAGGGGAACATCTAGGGTCTATTTGACACTGCTCCCCTGCAACTCACCTTCATCTCATCCAGCATCTTCAGGCATGAAGCATATTTAGATTCATAAAACTTGAAGATGATGTCACGAACCTGTGGCTCCAGCTCCAAAAACAATTTGAAGGAGCTACAGATAAAGATGGCAATGATCAGTGACTGGAACCCACCACTTAAATACCCCAAAACCCCATCACTCCAAGTTGCAATGTTACAAATTCTCACTACCAGTTAAAAGACTTCAGTAGTTTACTTTCTAACAGACCAGACAGCCCATCTTCAACAGGGCTGGGAGCCTGGAACACCAAGAGATGCAGCACAGCATCAGAGCTGTGGCAAAGGAAGGCAAGAGACTTTTGACAGACCAGGCAGTGGAAGTGTTTGTCCTCACAAAGCCAAAAATAAAACCCCACGTAAGTGGGAATAGGTGAAAATCAGGATATGCCACGTGAAAACACAGGCCATAGCTCTGCTCCCTGTCAAAGCACAGCCTTCTCTAAGCACAGCACGCCACGGGGAGGTTAAGCCTGCAACCCTCTTAGGAAAATAACCTGTCCTGTGTGCAAGAGATCTTTGGGATGAACACTTTCTCAGCTCTCTCCCAGTTCTCCACCACAGATTTCCAAACCCTGGGACTTTGCCCGATGAATCAGCCAACAGAAGGGTCAGGGTAACAACCCTTTTCCCACATCAATTTAAAATTAGTGCTTCCATACACTCATCTGACAGCAATTCAGTGTCATTGTAATTTATGACACACAAATTTCTACTTTCTCCCAGACTGTAATTCTTTTCACCCTGTTTATGCCACAGTTAGATTACACTGCAAGTTGTGCTAACAAATATTAAATTGTATTAATACCATAAACACACACCAGAACAAGTGAAGGCAGATTATCATACAGCTGCCTTCTGGAGGGCTGTATCCCTGATTTAACATCAGATCTGGATGGAGACAGAAAATGGGGCTGTGTAGAAGCTGGATTTGAGCTGGGTTGGAAACTTCTGTTACACTGCAAAAATTTCAGCTGTGATTAACCTCTGTGTTTTAAACAGCAAAACATCGCTCAATGCTAAAGCCAAACTAAGGCTCAGTGATTCTTTCTCTCCTGTAGGAGAATGCTTTTACTCCTGCCAGAATCCACTCTCAGCCAAAGTCCCATGTCCCAAAGGAGGTCCAGTAAATACAAACTCCTCTGAGGCATCACTTACCTGCTGGAGATGACATTTCGTTGCAGTTCCTGACGGTCAAAGGTAGCGAGGGCACAGAGCCCCCCGTACACAGCCACATTGCTTGGAGACAACAGCTACAGAGGGAGAGAGAGAGAGAGTGGTCACTGAGTAATACAATGACAGAAGGTTGGAATGAAGTATTCTACCCCAGGGCTTTCCTTCACAGCATACCCTCAGGCCTTCCCCCAAAGCCCAAGCAGCAACTGTCCACTGCTGAGAGCAGAAACCAGTTCCAACAGCCAGTCTTTTGAGTGAGCTACACAGACAGACAAATCTCACAGCTAATCATAGAATCATAGAATCATTTAGGTTGGAAGAGACCCTTGGGATCATCNCTTTGTGATCTAGAGCAGATCTTCTAGAAAACCCAAGACTAAAAAAAACCCAACAAACCAGCCAACCATGGTTCACAGCACCATCAAACCATACAGGAGAGCTGTGAGAATAACTACAATATCTGAATTTTACAACCTAATACTGAGAAGAATGACATCCCCTCCAAGACCTCCGGTTCCTCACCTCAGGGAAATCACAGTGGTCAAACGATGCCAGCAAGAAGCACTTTGCTGCCTGTTTGTACTTCCGAGCAGCCAGTTCAGCCAAGCCTAGGAAGCAGAAAAAGGTAGTCCTTTGTTTAGGACAGCAGACAAATCAGGAGAAATCACAAAATCTGGGGAGTTGGACAGGCCCCCAGAGGGTTGTTGGTGCCTTGAAGTGAAATAAGGCTCATGAACAGCATCTAGCATCCTCTGTACTACGTTGACTCGCACCAAAATCCTCTCAGAAAAAACTTAGAGAGCAAAAACAGAAATGGCAAAACCAAGTCAGCAGTTCCACCTCATCAGCTTTATTAAACTGTGTGTTTCTGGTGAGAAAACACAAAGTCTGTCAAATCTGAGAAGGGGAAAAAAATAACCCAACCCCAAAGAAATGAAGCTACCAGGCAGAAAGACACCCAGAGAGAGGAAGCTGAAGGGTTCACTCACCTGCTGCACATTTCAGTTTGGTGAGAATCGCTTGTGTCTGGCTGTCTCTTTCTCCTCTTTGCTAAAGGACAAGAAAAAGCAGTATTGAGCAAGCAGCATGGAAAGCATTTTGATTGCAAACGTCCTTGGGATGTTTCTTCCTAATAATCAACTTGCAAATTTCAACAGCAAGACAATTTTCATCTTGTTTGTCTTGGGAAATATGGCAAGAAGGGAGGACGGGAAGTCTCCCCCACGAGGCAGATCTCCCCCCATGATCTACCATTTTATTTATTATTACCATGAGACAGATCTCCTACACACCTATCATGGAAGAAAAGAAACAACAAATCTCAAAAGAAGGAGAACAGAAGCCAAGGAAGCCGGAACTAAAGGAAGAACAGGCTGTAAAGTGAAGGGAGGCTGATAGGGAGCAAGTTGTGAAGGGGGAAAGTAAGAAGTTGCTTTACAAATTCTGGAGAGGGAAAACAAAGGGAAAATTGATGCAAGTAAAAAAGCAGGACCTTACTTCTGCAATTTCTGGTGTAGACTCAGCCTTGCTTACATAGCTCAGAACATGTGACCAGTTCTGGAGGTAGACACTGACCTGCAGGAACAGCGCAGAAGAGATGGTGTCACTTAGATAAGCAGCAGCACCACAGCCACATTTCTAACCAGAGCTAAGTACAGGTGGACATCAGAGAGGGTATCAGAAAGACACCACCTCCTGCCAACCCTCCTACCTTGATGACATTGAGACACATGTTGATAACGTGTTTAGCGCTGGTGCAGTAATCTCGGGCTCGTGAGTAGCACTTGAGAGCGTTGCTGAGGTCCCCACAGTCAAGGTAATGGTCACCCAGGTCATCATGGCCTCTCCTGGAATTGAAATACCAATGAACTGTGCACTCGAGAAGGGACACGGTCAGTTTGTTCCAAAGGAGTAACTCAACACACTGACCTAAGGCACTGAATGCAGTTGACATCCTGTGTTAGGTGCCTGGAGGAGCAAAACGCTCTTCCTTGCTCCAGCAGAGCCTTCTGCATCTCACCTGATACTCTCCTTGATGGAGTTCCCTTTGTAATTTTTCAGATCTGTGTCGAGTTTCTCCAGTTTAAGAAGAGCTTTTTTGCGTGTAGCTTCAACCCAAGCTGTGTCAAGAGGAGGGGGCTCAATTCCACTATCAGGGACAGCATCAGGTGTGTTCTGCAGTTCTCTGAAAGGAAAGAGTTTGAATGGGGTGATCACGCTGCAAACTTTCCAAAAAGAGAGGTCTGGGCAGGGGGTGGCACCGTGACCCTCACACCCAGTGCTGCACACCCAGAACAGACCAACGAGAAAACAAGGATGGTGGAGTAAAAAAGAAAAGACTGGTAAGATTCCCAGTGAAAACAGTAACATAAGCATCACAGACATTTATAAATTGATTTCAAAGTTACCCTAATGACCTCTCGCAGATCCTTGCACAAGTCAAGGTCGATGACATCAGTTGCTCTTCTGATCACCTTGCAGTTCCCCTGCTCTTCTTTTATTCCCTTTTTTAAAATGGGGGTTATGTTTCCCCTTTTCCAGTCAGTGGGAACTTCAGACTGCCAGGAGTTCTCAAATACGATGGGAAGTGGCTCGGCAATTTCATCTGCCAGTCCCCTGGGGACCCATGGATGGATCTCACCAGGTCCCATGGACTTGTGCACCTCCAGGTTCTTCAGATGGTCACGAACCTGATCTTCTCCTACAGTGGGAGGTTCCTCATTCTCCCAGTCCCTGCCTTTGCCCCCTGTGACTTTGACAGTGTGGCTGGAGCGCTGGCTGGTGAAGACTGAGGCAAAAAAGTCATTGAGTGCCTCAGCTTTCTCCAGATAATCAGGTCTCCCATTTCATTCTGGAGAGGGACCAAGTTTCCCCTGGTTTTGTTTTTGTCACTGACATACCTACAGAAGCTCTTCTTGTTGCCCTTGATTTCCCTGGACAGATTTCACTCTGTCTGGGCTTTAGCTTTCCTAACCAGAACCCTGGCTGCTTGGCCAATTTCTCTCTATTTCTCCCAGGCTGCCTGTCCTTGCTTTTACCCTCTGCAGGCCTCCCTTTTCTGTTTGAGACTGTCCAGGAGCCCCTTGTTCACCCATGCAGACCTCCTGCCATTTCTGTCTGACTTCCTCTTTGTCAGGATGCACCGCTCCTGAGCGTGGAGGAGATGATCCTTGAATATTAACCAGCTTTCCTGGGCCTCTCTTCCCACCAAGTCCAAGGTGGGAAGACTCTGCCAAGCAGATCCCTGAAGAGGCCAAAGCCTGCTCTCCTGAAGTCCAGGGTAGTGAGCTCGCTGTGCCATCCTCGCTGCCCTAAAGATCCTGAAATGCACCATCACACAGTCACTGCAGCCAAGGCTGAGTGAATGAGCTTCACGTTCCCCACCAGCCCCTCCTTACTGGTGAGCACAAGGTCCAGCACAGCACCTCTCCCACCTCTCTATTGGCTATTTTATTAACAGGCAATTCATTGCTAATTTTAGAGAAACAACCTGCTCTATAAATCAACTGAAAGCAGGTTAGTAACAGCGCTGCAATGAACTATCACATTCCACACAGGCATGTAGTGACGCCTTAGTGACACCCCGCTACGGGACACAGGGTGCACGTCTTCACGAGTTCTCTCCCCAGCTACACTGCAACGTCTCCATGGCAAAGCTACACTGGACAGACACTATCCAACTTCTTTCTCCATCCAGCTCAGATCACTCTCCAATATTTCCAACAGAAAAAAGGACAATTTGCACAAGGAACGTGCTGGTAGCAAAGTCCCCCACCGCGGCACATGGGTCACAACTCGGTCAGAAAAGCTCCCCCAGGTCCTCCCCACGGTCTCCTGAGTACCTGGTGGCTTCAGACAACTTTCTGTGGATTTCTTCGTACACGTCGACGTTGAAAGTTCTCTGGACAAACGAGAGTGCCATCTTGAGGGCCTCCACGCGCAGCTGCGGGCAGTGGTCGGCGATGAACTGCAGCCGCTCGATGCGCATCAGCCCGCTGTAGCTGGAGGCATATTGCTCCAAATCCTGCCAACAAAGCCCAAACCCGCCGTGAGAAAGTGAAGCAGCAACCCTAAACCAGGCGACTGGTTGGACTTGATGATCCCAAGGGTCTCTTCCAACCTAAATGATTCTATGACTCGCTGGGGCCTGCCCAGGTTTCCCTGCAGTCCTGATCCCTTCACGAAGGCCAACGTGACTCAGACAAATGAAAAATTCAAAGATTATTCCATTTCTGCTTTTTTCAATCGCTGTTTCTTCAGAAACGTGACTTTCCTTGGTGTATTACTATTTACCTTTGCTTTTTTCAGTTTTGACACTGTCCCTTAAGGTAATCCCAGTGGAATCAGCTGCCCAGGGAGGTGGTGGAGTCCCCATCCCTGACTGTGTTTCAGAGTAGATTGGATGTGGTGTTGAGGGATCTGGTGTAGGGGAGAACTTGTAGAGTAGGGCTGATGGTTGGACTTGATGATCCCAAGGGTCTCTTCCAACCTCTATGATTCTAAGGCTGATGGTTGGACTTAATGATCCCAAGAGTCTCTTCCAACCTATATGATTCTATGATTCTAATCAGCTCATCCACTTTAAGCACTGGTTATATCACCTGTTAATAATTCTCAAGATTCCATCAGTTGAGCTGAAGTTTCCTAAACCAGATGACAAACCTAGATCTAGTTTTTCCCTGAAAAAGGGTTTCCAGAGGACAATTTGCCTTCTTTTATTCACACCAATTCCTTAAAACATCTCCTTTGAGAAGAAAGGGCCGTCTCTTCCCCTTGAGGAAGGATTTGAGGTTTACATTCCGGACATTTAACAGATTTTAAGCCTTGGGGTAGAGGTAGAAGAGGAGCACAAAATGTCTAGTGAAGGTAGGGCATTGCAGGGACATTTCCTAAAGACAGAAACCCCCAGACAAAGAACCACAGCAGAACGTTCAGGGCAAAGTCAAACCAACCTTCGGGCAGGAGGAAGCTCTAGGGTGAGGTGGCCTATGAAATGTGACCCCCTTGCCTCAGAACTTGAAAGATATAAAGGCAGGAGCATTCTTTCTTCCACAGTTTCATGCCTGATGCTGCACAGTGCTCCTGGGATCACTGGGTAATTTCACTTTACTCCCCAGCTCTTTGAATGTCAAAGGGGAATTATGGTCCTTCACACCAGTTACGGGGAGAAGAAAATCACTCATTTTGGGGGAACACTTAGATGCTGTCACAGACAAAGGTCACCACGGAACTGCTTCATCGCTCTTCAGAGCAGAATTGAAATGGAATGAAATCAAACGAGGTATCAGGTCATGTGCTGAAAAAATAACCAAAAAGACTCCCAAAATAAACAAAAACCCCAACAACAACCATGTGAATGTGCAGTAAAGACTGAAGCACTGAGACAGAGGAACAAATTAAAGCTTCAGAGCTCCAGAGATGATATCCGAAGCTCCCCAAATGAATGCTTTAATTTTGCTATTTTAATGTCACTTTAACTTATTTCAATTAACATTTTTGTTCTCTTTTGCAACACCCATCTCCTGCTGTTACAGAGGCAATAGGTAAAAAATGGCCAAAATACAGCTTTTTATAACTCCACAGCTCTGGGGGGTTTTGCCAGGCTCCAGAGGATCAATCAACAAAAGAATTCTACCCTAAATTTATACTTAAAGCTCCTCAAAGAACAAGCCTCAAAAGAAAGGAATGATGCCTCAGAGATGTACTAAACTGCTTCAGAGTGGAAACTGTGTCAAACAGGCAGCAGCAGAGGAGGTCACTGCTGTTCCCACCCCATCTTAGAATCATAGAATCATTCAGGTTGGAAGAGACCCTTGGGATCATCAAGTCCAACCATCAGCCCTACTCTACAAGTTCTCCCCTACACCAGATCCCTCAACACCACATCCAATCGACTCTGAAACACAGTCAGGGATGGGGACTCCACCACCTCCCTGGGCAGCTGATTCCACTGACTGACCACTCT
>VZTM01016973.1:145103-157366 GCA_013400555.1 Jacana jacana
GGGGCGAGCGCCGCACCGGCCCCGCCCCTCCCGGTGCCATCGGGTTCCCGCCCCTCCCGGTGCCGTCGGGTCCCCGCCGTACCGTCTCCACAAGGTCGGTTACCGGATGGCCGCCCGCGGAGGGCACGGCCGGTGCTGCCCTAAGCGTGGCGGAGGCCGGTTTCCTGCTCAGGGAAGAAGCTTCAGGCCTGGCGGCGTTGCCGCTGCGGGTTTCGCCCTCATCTGCCCAGAGCCGCTGAAGAACAAAGATGCAGCAGCAAAAAGCCTGCATCGAGATGAATTTCGGTTTCCTCCCCCTCTCCCAGTACTGCCGAGAGCAGAGATGATTCACTAATAATAATAAATCACAAACACAGCTGGTTGCTTTTCCCTGATGTGCCCGGCTCTCTCCTCTCTTCTCCCCGGGGCAGAGGGTCTCCGCTTCTTCCCTTTTTCCCTTGGTTCCCAACCAAAATCGTGCACAGACTGGGCTGTGACCCCTGTAACAGCCTTTTAGCTCCAGGACAAGGCCCACACGACGCAAATACGCAGCTTGTCACACTGCCCATGGTACAGCAAAATGCAAAACTCTTTTATTAAAAAAGCAGAGCGAAACCCAGTATGGAAAAAAAATTAATAATAATAAATCACAAACACAGCTGGCCCCCTTCCACACAGAAAGCTTCATTTTTCCAGCTGCCTCTTAGAATACGTACCCCAAGTTCCTTTCTCCCACCCCAGGTTCACTGGGACGCTCACAGGAGGCTCTGTCCTGACAGAAGTCTCCATTTTCTCCGATTCAGAGCCTCACACCCTTCCCCTCCTCCGTGCCACACCAGGACTTGAGCTGCCGGGAAAAAGAAGCTCCTTCTCCCCTTTGTGCCAGCAGCAAACCTGAAGCCCCACTCCTCAGACAACAGCGCTCAGACCCAGAGAAGCCAGCAGGGCAGCTTTGCTGTTTGTCACAGTGGAATGAAAAATCCTCTCGCCCTTTGGCCACCAGAACTCTGGCCAAGGGCTGCAGCTCTTGTGGTGAGGTGAGGAAGCACCCACGCTGCCCCTGGCCACCACCCTTTCCATGCCAGTCGCTGCTGTCAGGGGTTTGAACCATGGCCGAAGCCCAGGAGCCCAACGAGGGTGTGGAAAGACACTGCAGAGCAGTCCCCCTCCACAGAGCTCTTTCCACATGTCAGGAATGCCCATCACCACAGCCAAAGCCACGCAGGGGCAGGGGAAGAGCTGGTGTGAGCCCTGCCAGCCCCTGCTTCCACCTGGTACCAAACCCCAGGGGTTAGACCTAATGTTTCCAGCAGCCTCGGGATCCTGCGGGTGAATTACATGGCTCACACGTTGTGCTGCCCATCATTGATCATCTTTCACCATGGACAGTCCTGGCATCCCAAGGAGTGCCTCAGAACCACCACTGCCCAGGTATGTACAACCCCCCCAGTAACAACAGAGGGGTGTTGTGTAAAAGGACACAGAAACCACTTCAAACGCTGCAGCGGTGCAGGAGCAAGGCTCCACATCACGAACTCAGAGCCCTGAACCCCTAAGCCCAGCCCTGGATGGTTGTTTCCTCCTCTCCTCTATGCAGCCGAGGGAGTGAGGCGTCTGAGGAGCAGCAGCAATTTTCCCTGTCACCCCACCGTGACAGAACTGTCCCACCCAGAAAGAAGGGGCCGTACCTGAGCCGCTCACCCTCCTCCCGACAGCGGGTGTCTGGATTCCTGAAGCCACACTCTCATTTCCGAGAGCTGAGGGTTCCCAAGGGGGAGCCCTGCACGTAGGCCATGATGGCGTTCTGCAAGAAACTGGCTCGCTGGGCCTCTTCTTCCCTCATCCTGGAGATGTCAGCCTCTTTCGTTCTCAGCTTCTCCAGCAGCATGGAGATTTCACTTTCCTTGTCCAGCAGTGCCTCTCGGTGATTGCTTGATAGGGCTGTGAAAGAAGAGCAGCATTAGTGAAGAAAATCAGCGCGTCCCTCCTGGAACAGGCAGGAACAACACGTTACGGGCACGGCCAAAGGGCCAGGGACGCTGCATGATCAACAGGCACACGAGAAAAGCTGCACGAGACAAGGTCAGAGGTTTTGCACAGGCAAGATGTTACACTTCACTGTGCAGGAAATCCAAGGATTTTCCCTGCTGTGCACCTTTGGGTAGTTATCTGAACCTTGGTCTCTATAAAACGAGGACAAGAATCCCTGCAGATACATGAAGGTGAAGGGTGCAACCCATGGCTGTACGAAGCACAGAAGGACTCATCACCTTTCAGCTGCCTCTCCAGGGCTGCAATCTTCTCTCTCAGCCCTTCCTGTGCTGTGCGCTCAGCCTGCAGGTGTCCAATCTGCTCCTGTAACTCCACTCTCACTTTATTCACCTCCGTCACTTTCTCCTCTTCTTTACTGTTCAGGTCCTGACACACAAAGACACATCCATGAGCTGTTTGGTTAAAACAACTTCAGCAACCTGTTCTGCCCCCATGGTGACCACATCTCTGCCCCAGGCCAGGTTACCTGCTGGAGTTGCTCCAGCCGCCTCCTGAGCCCATCGTTGTGCAGGCTCAACTGACTGGCTTTGGCCTGGGCATCAGCCACCATTTGTTTCTGCTTAAGGCAGCAGTTCTGAGCTTCATCCCGCGACTCGGTCATCAGCCGCAGCTTCTCTTCCAAGTGCTCTAGTCGTTGCTGCTGTAAGACACAAAGGAAAACGAAAATACATCAGGTCCCCTCCTATTCCTGCAAAGGCATTCTCCCCTTCTTGTTCCCAACACACTGAACCCTTGGTTGGATCACTGGCACCGAAGAATCGGTGCAGGACTTCGCCACAACAGACAGGGCACCTCCCCCTTGCGTTCAGGAGTGAATCCCAGCTGCTTTCTGCTGCCAGGGAAAACGTTCTGACACAGACACTGCAGAGCCCAGCTCACTCGTGGGCAGACAGAGGCCTGTCCTTGGCAGCAGCACGGATGCCACCCCCCATGTTCACAACTAACACTCTGTCTTCACATCCTCCATATCCCCAGCGGCTCCAGTACACCACTGTGTGTGGACAGTAGCATCCCCCCACTGGCACACATAGCAGCCCCCATATGTCTGTAACCCAGTAAAGCATTTTCTTTCGTGATGTTACATATAGGTCAACGTTCTAGTAGTTTTGGTGTGTTTTCCTCGTCCTTTGTTCTCTCTCACGGGGTAATGACTTCATTGTCACTGTCACTACAGTGACTTTTTTTTAGCCAGCAGCAGTAGCCAGCTGGAGAAATTCCTCTCTGTCCAGAGAATCAGGAGCAGCCTGTGAAAGCTGCTGTTAACCAGAAGGATCAACATCTGGCTGTTAGCTTCAAAGCTGGCAACTGAAACGCAATCTGCTACGACGATGACGATATCCACAGTAACCCTGTTACTGCTGCAAAGCAGAGAGCAGGTGGGGATAGCCGTTCCATTCTGGAGACAATTAAAACCAGACTTTTCAGGACTCCTTCCTCAGAAATCACACCATTTGGAGGCCAGTGGAACTGGGAGCGAGGAGTTACGCAGCAGTTTCCCGAGGCAAAACCATCGACAGCGAAATCCACTCCTTCCCACAGAGGCAGGGCCCAGGGACAGGTCCCGTCCTCACCTCCTCCAGCCGTGCCTGGCTCCGGACCTTCATCAGCTCCTCCTCTGCCTGCCCTCGCTCGGTGAGTGCAGCTGCTTTGACCTGGCTCAGCTCCTGCCAGGGAAACACAGAAGATCATTCTAGATCAAGCAGCACCACTGTCTAGAAAACAGCAGCTTCCAGCAGCAGGCTACAAGGTGACACAGCGGTCTCTCACTCAGGGGCAGGGAAAAGAAACCTGGAACACACACCTTTTCTCACCCTGAGACTGCCACCTGAACTCAACGAGATTTCCAGTTAGGTGGGGACAAAGAGTGGGTGAAGGTTGGCAGGGGGAGAGGAGAGGGCAGAGCTGGATCGAGCTGGGGGAACAGACAAGGAGAAACACACCCCACTGCTGAGGATCACACGGGAAACCCGTGAGCTCAAATCCTGGGAAGAATCTAACCATGTTCAATGGAAATGTTATTTTTGTGCCATCAGAATCTAACAAGTTTCTTCTCATTCCTTAGTCAAAAGCAGTAAAAATGATTTTAGCTGGTGAAAGCTGCTTTCTGTTCCTCCCTACAGCATGTGACAATCTTTACACAGGTCAGCAATGGAAGACTCCATAAAGCTTTCCTGACACCCTTCTCCTGCCACCACCACTTCAACATTCCAGTGCACTCAGAGCATCCTTCCTCACCTCCTCCAGTGCTATCCTGATGGCCTCCAGCCTCTGGATCCTGTCCTGCATGGAGCGTTCACTGGCCTCGATGTGCTGGGCCATATGATCCACCTGCAAAGCAGCAGAAACCATGTCAGCAAGTGCCAGAAAACCTCTCCTGTCTGCAGGGACAGCAGCACAGGCACTTGGCAAGAGAAAGAACATCTCATTGGCCCACTTACGACTACAGCAAAGCTCAGAGCTCCACTAGGAAACTGTAACATAGATAGAATCTGCCCTCTAGAAACACTAGAGCTTGGTTTTCTAGGTGTAATGTGGCCAAGATCTTCCTGGCCTACATCTTCTCTTACAAGATTTCAAAGCTTTCAGAGGACTCTACTGACATGACTTTATTGTTGAGAGATTTCACACCTCAATCAACACTCCAGAGAGAGCTGGCCACAGCCTCTTGCCCTGTTCACACTCAGACAGAATCCCCTGAAACACAAGGAAGCAGCAAGCTGAACCCCACTTGAAGGACTGGTTGTCTACAACATGTTTGTGTCTCTGTTTCCTCCATGAGTGCATCTTTACTTCAGTGAGCACCACACAACTGCTCGTTCATGGCACGACTGACACACGGGCCAGCCTCGAGCCTCTTCTGTGGAATCATACAACCTCCCTGGTCCATACTCCTGAAAGCTACAAAAATCTTACCAGCTGGTAGAAAGTCTTGTGGTCTCTTTAGCTTCTAGAAATGGCCCATTATTCCCACAGTAAGTCCACTAAATTTTAAACTTGTGTAAGAGGAGCTGACAGCAAACTGTGGCCTCCAGTGGCATCTGTTTGTCAGGACCAAAGAGATGCTGCAGAAACCCCTTTCTTACCTCTTTTAACCGGAGGGATTCCATGTCTTCAAGGCTTTGTTTAAATCTCCTCTTCTCCATTTCCAGGCGTTCTGCAGATTAAAAGCAGGCATCAGACAAGGAACTGCTGGAGAGGGTACAGCAAAGGCTACAAAGATGATGAGGGGCTTGGAGCATCAATCTGATGAGGAAAGGCTGAGGGACTTGGGTCTATTTAGCCTGGAGAAGAGAAGACTGAGGGGGGATCTGATCAACACCTAGAAATACTTCAAGGGTGGGTGTCAGGAGGATGGGGCCAGTCTTTTTTCTGTAGTGCCCAGTAACAGGAGAAGAGGGAACAGGCATGAACTTGACCATAAGAAGTTCCATCTAAAAACAAAGAGGAACTTCTTTCCTGTGAGGGTGGCAGAGCCCTGGCAGAGGCTGCCCAGAGAGGTGGTGGAGTCTCCTTCTCTGGAGACATTCAAACCCTGCCTGGACACATTCCTGTGGGACCTGCTCTGGGTGGACCTGCTTTGGCAGGGGGTTGGACTAGATGATCTCCAGAAGTCCCTTCCAACCCCATAGCATTCTGGAATCCCCCAAATATGACATTCCTGCTACACAGGGTATATTTATTTATACTCTGTCACAAACTCTTCCACCTTTCCCCTTGGTGGCCTCGCACTGCTGACCCAGGGACAGTAATCCATACACATCCACAAGCCGTTTCTCGCTCACCCTCAGCCTGCGCAGCCCGCAGCTTCAGCTCTGCCGTTGTGTTGGTCAAGTCTTGTTTCACCTGGAACAGCTGATCCTGCTGAACTTTGCACTTCTTCTCCAGCTCATCCACCTACAGGGAAATTACCAGCACAAAGGATTATTGTTCTCCTTTTCAGCTTAGCAGGGAAAGTCAGCTGTACGGAACAATCGGCAGAGACACGGGCAGGGACCAGAGGACGTTTGTACAGAGCAGAAGCAAACAATGCCCCAGGTTCCACTTCTCAGCCTGGGACTTGCTTTCCTACCTGGTTTCTCAGAAGCAGATTTTTATCACTGGCAGCAGACAAGTCACGCATCAGCTTGCCTTCTCTGTCAGCACCTTCCTACAAACAGAGCCAAAATTAAGAGCCTGTACTCACCCTAGTTCTTGCACTGCCAACCTCTTCCAACCAACACCACACACGACTAAGTCCAACCCACCCCACAAACACCACAGCTCCTCTCCACACCTACCACTCACTTATCTAACTCACACAAGAACTTCTGTCAAGGCAGCTGTGGCTAAACCACTAAAAACCACACTTGGCCTGTCCCATCCAGCACCCCCCAAATCCACACCAACAGGTACCACCTGGAACCTTGCTCTCAAACCCAACTGGGACGTATCCAGCTCACCTGCTTTTGCTGCTGGAGCTCTGCAAAGTGGCGCTCGGCCATGCTGGTCTGTTCCTGTTTGGTGGCGTTCAGCAGCTCTCCCAAACCGTGCACCTTCTGCTCAGAGAGGGCCAGGGCAGCCTCGGTCATCTGCAGCCTACACAGAGAAACACCTTCTAAGGGAGACACTTCCATGAGCTCTCTACACCACGTGGTGCCAGCAGGGGATGAAATCAGGACAGCCTAAATGAGACAGTTTTGCCCCTGGGAAAAGGACACTGCTTTATCCTCACTAGAGGCACAGCAGCCTCCACACACAGTGAGCGACCTGGGACTTAGAATCATAGAATCATTCAGGTTGGAAGAGACCCTTGGGATCATCAAGTCCAACCATCTCTCCTACTCTACAAGTTCTCCCCTACACCAGATCCCTCAACACCACATCCAATCTACTCTGAAACACAGTCAGGGATGGGGACTCCACCACCTCCCTGGGCAGCCCATTCCACTGACTGACCACTCTTTCTGTGAAAACAGAGCCTGGAGTTCTGCTGTCCCATCATGTTCTCCCAGGAGCTGCTCTCCCCACCCACACCAGTCCAGGATTCACCCACTCCCACAGGACAAAACTGGCTATTTTATACCACTGCAAAGTTGTCTAAAACAAGGGATAAAATTTTAAACACAGGCAGCAGCAGAAGCACCTTCTCACTGCACACGTGAGGGACACTGAGGCAGGGGGTAATCCACCTTTGCCTGACAGAACCGAAGGAGCTCGTCAGTGGTTGCCTCCACACAACGAAACACCTTGGGGCAGCTCCAACCCACTGTCCCCAGGCACGCCCCACGCTGGCCAGGTTCCTCCATATCTGAGTGGTTCTCAGAGGACAAGGCCAACTGCCAGGAGAAGTTACAGGCTCTTGCCAAGCTGGAAACTGTGAGAGGAATATTCCCCCATTGGAATTTTCCCTCATCTCCACAATCCCTTTTTTTTCTTTTCCTTTCTTCCCTCTGTAATCCACTCGCTCTTACACCAATGCACCGTCATTGTACTTAAAAGCAGGCTAAATATCTAGTGTGGCAAACTGAAAAGCCTGATCTGACCATCACTTCTGGATATTATTACTGCAGAACTAACAAAACAGTAAGCCAGCCCCTCTACAGGATTGTTCCCCCTCCCTTACAGCCCCGCTCAGCGCTGCCCGGGCAGCACGGAGCAGTGGGAAGGCTCAGGTTTTCCTCCTCCATACTTGGCTTTCAGTGCATTCATAATAGAGTGCTGCTCATCCAACGCTTCCTGCAGCTGGGTGACTCGTGCTGTGGACATCCTGCATTTGGGGGGGGAGGAGGGGGAGGGAGAGAAAAAAAAAGAAAGAAAAACCAATAAGGGTGGGTAATTTCTGGCAGGAAATGGAGAGGGCCCGATTCTGCTACCGAAGAGCAGAAAGCACTCAGAAATTCCACTCACCTGCCACTCCTGGCTATTTCTTCTCTCTGCTTGTCTATAGTGTCCATCAAATCCAAGAACTGTGAACAAGGCAAAGAGCTATAAGAAATTTTTCCATTGTATTTCAGAAGTTGTGGCAGCCTGGTGAAGTTCCCACCGGGCAAGCAACAAACCCAGGCTGGGCAGAGAACGGTTGGAGGGCCCTGAGGAGAAGGACTTGGGGGCAAAAAGCTGGCTGAAAACTCTTTGCTGTGAGGGTGGTGAGACCCTGGCCCAGGCTGCCCAGAGAAGCTGTGGCTGCCCCATCCCTGGAGGGGTTCAAGGCCAGGCTGGATGGGGCTTGGAGCAACCTGGTGTGGTGGAAGGTGTCCCTGCCCAGGGCAGGGGGGTAGAACAACATGATCTTTAAAGGTCTCTTCCAACCCAAATCATTCTGTGATTCTAAAATGAACTGTATCAGCTTGAAGCACTTTCATTTCTCATCCTTTTCTTCCTAGTGACAGCTGAAACAGGTCAAACCACTCTACTGAAAGAAGCAAACTGGAGGCTTGACAGATTCCTTAGCACACCTGACCAAGGTCATCACCTACGGGGAGTCTGCACTGTTACACGTCAGAAGGAAAACAGACTTGTATTTCTAGGTTTTCACCACTTGGAAAACATCAGGCCAGGATTTCATCCAGTTCTCACTCCCTCTCAAACACTTCATCCAGAAAATGGATGAAAGTTATGAATATGGATGAAAAAAGTCACCAAAACTCCTCAAAAGAGGATGTTCAGCAGGGCACGTGTCCATACCCAGACTGTCAGGGATTTGATTCCTGAGCAACACGGCTCAGAGGTAGAACCCAACGTGCTAAACCACACCATGTGCCCACCCCACGTGCCAAGATGCAGGTGTAACTTCAGGTGCACAATAATCCTGTCACTGAGTGTTTCATGGGGACACCGAGGGAAAGCACAGGATTCCAGCTGCCCCACTCAAACTGCCAACGTGTAAGACTGCTGACCTGCTTGGTCTTCTCACCCTTCAGGCTCAAAACCTCCTTGCTGAGTATGGACATTCGGTTCTGGGTCTCATTCAGGATCGTCTGACGGTCTTGGTTGTGATCCATGGCTTGTTCTGATACAGAGAGAAGAGGAGAGCAGGCACATTTTGAAAGCAACAGAATAGTGAGTACCACTGGAAGAGATAGCACTCGGGGTGGCATCTGGCTGTGAGAAGCATCAGGGCAGTAGAGAGACCACTCTCACCTTACAGACACAAGGTGGAGAGGAATCGATGGGGTAATCAACACCCCAGCCAGAGGAGAGCCACTTGACTCCACCATGGGCAGGACAACGACGAAGGACGTGCTGCAGTAGCCATACCCAGACATGGCTACTCCGAGGGAAACTGGAGCCCCAGGTTCTCCCACTCACATGGCACAGTAATCCAGTAACCCCCGATTCAATCCATGTGAGTTTTTTAACTCTTGCTGGTAAAAGCAACAACTCCAACCTGAGCAGCCCTCATGAAAGGACAAGAGGAAGCAACACAGAGCACTCTGGAGATGCTGTTGAGAAAGGGAGCAGAGGAAGGACAGCTCTCCTCTGGAGCAGCGAGCGCCCCACGTCTCTCAAGCGCTGAAAGGGGGTAGGAGTTAACGCTGCTTTGCCATGCAAGGAGTGATACCTACCCACAGCTTTCAGGATGTCACTAGGGACGTTGTTCCCAGCCAGCTCCAGCCTCTTCAGCGTCTTGTTGCTGTGCAGGCTGTTCAGCAAAGCTCGGCCACCCAGCAGCCCGATGTTATTCCAACGCAAATCTACACAGAAAGCAAGCTTTGACCCCAGCAGTGGCACATCTGCTGAACGAGGTACAGGTACGGGCACGTGTCTGTGGGCAACCAACTCCACACTCTTACCCAGCTCCTGAAGACTGGTGTTTTGTTTCAGGGCCATGGCCAGCTCTGCAGCCCCTTGGTGGTTGATCTGGTTATTGCGCAGATCCAGCCGCTGGAGAACGTTGTTTGCTCCCAGTCCTTGGCAGAAAAAGGAGAAGGCCTCCTCCCACACGCCAAGGCTGTTCCATTCCAAGATTAGGCTAGGAAGAATCAGACAGGATTGGAGTTCACCGACTAAACAGACAGTTGCAAGAGCTTGAATGACACCTGGATCGTGGTACCCATTTGAACACCCAGGTCCCCTGAACAGGGACCCACTTTTACGGAGCAGGATGCTGCCAGGGCCATGCATCCTCAGAAGGGGCACCTCCAGTTCTCACTCCCTCTCAAAAAAAATTCCTCCTACCCCAACAAAGAACACCCTCAACCCTTTTCTAATGCTGTGCTCCATCTGGCAGGAATAGCAGAAAGAGAGGTAGATGCAGTTTTTTACCTCCTGATGGATTTGTTCTGCCTAAGAAGTTTTCCCAAAGCCTCAGCTCCCATGGTTCGCAGGTTATTTCCCTGAAACAGAAGCCCCAGGTGATCAGAAGGCTACAACCCAGCTGTCCCATCAAAGGCCACCAGGTGCAGCCCAGCTGTAATGACCATTTTGGTCCATCAAAGATGGTCTGAGACACGTTTGTTTCACTGCTCAGTCAGCTTTCCAGAAAATGAAGGACCCCAGGAGGGACAGCAGGTACATTCACCATTGCTCGTGAGGCGTCACGGCTGAGAGCTCAGAAAAAAATCACAGGGCAGCAGAGGATGAGCAAAGCCCACGATGGGATGGAAAATGCTGATTCTAGATAAGCAGAACCGTTTCAATGCACTTCATTAAGAGGAGCTGGGCTAGTGCCAGCACAAGTGAGGAGGAAAGGTGTGATGCAGTTCAGGACTGTGGATTGGAGGCAGTAGCTACCTGCCAGAGGAACAGGGCCAGAAAGACACCCTCAGGGCAGAGCAATCATCACAGCTGAAAGTGGACGCTGAGGTGAGCTGAAAGGCACTGGCAAAGCAGAAGAACCCTACAGAAGACAGAGAACTAGCAGCTCACTGATTAACAGAGAAATCCAAAGAAAAGCCTATGTGTGCCTCATCAGACCAAGCAGCAACTGACAAAAGACACACAGCAACATCTTCCTATCGTAACTGAGTAAAAAAGGACAAAGATGAGCCTCAAAGCAAGTTCAGAAAGTCGTGGTGTCGGGGAGGCAAGGCCGGGCTCAGCTGAGAACAGGAACGTTACAGACGTACGCGTCTCACGGAACGATCCTGCACCAGGACTGTCTGCTTCCAACTCTGATTAAGCTTCTGCTCCTATTTCCTCCTCCTCCTCCTCCTCTTAATTTCATTTGAATGGACTCACCTTCAAATCTAAAGATTTGACCGTGGTGTTGGAGCAAAGGCCGTGCAACAGAAGCTTTGCACCTGGGTAGGAAAAATAAAACACAGTAAAATAGAGCTGTTTGTTCCATAGGTGTAGCTCTGCCTGAGCCAGAAGGTAAAGCATCCTCTCAGCCAGCCAGGCCACCGGAGATCACCCCAAAAACGGCCACGTCCGTGGGAAAGCATGGGTCCCAAGTGTCAGGGCAGGGAGATGCTGGTGTGTATCCCCAGAGGAAGAGGCTGGGAGGCCTCAGACGGACCCTCAGTGGGTGCAGAGCTGCTGGGCACCCCGGGCACCTTCCCGAGGCGGCTCCGGGAGCGAGCCCTGCCTGGACGGGCTGCACAGACGGGCTGCTTCCCGGCTTCATGAGCCCCCACCGGTTTAACGGAGCCCCGCTGGCTCAATGAGCCCCCGCTCACGCATCAGAGACCGAGCAGAGAACTCGTCCCACCTCCGGCAGGATCGCCCGTCGGTGCTCACTGGGTTTAACAATCCGGTAACGAGATCTGGAAGATTTATCGTCCAACACCCCCTTAACCCCCTGCCCCGCCACCGCTATCTGCGGCTGCTCCGGACCAACAACACCACCGGGCGCCTCCACCCGCTCCGGCCCCCCCGTCCCGCTCCCGGTCCTGGTCCCACCTTCCTCGCTAAGGCCGCAGTCACCGAGCGCCACCTCGGCGAAGGCCGCGGCGCCGGGTAACAGCCGCCCGATGGCACCGCAGGTCTCCAGCGAGAGCCCCAGCGCCGTCAAGTCCAGGCGGGGCCGGCCCGGCGGTCCGGCGGGGTCTCGCAGCCGGTTCAGCACCGATCCCTGCGGGGCCGGGCAGAGCCTGGCGTAGCCCCGCCGGAACTCCTCCATGGCGGCGCGGAGAACGCGCTTCCGGGAGGCGGGGCCAGCAGCGGCGGCGGGATGGAAGAGCGGGACGGCGGCGGGTTCCGGAAGGTGCGGTGGGACTGAGAGGGGGCCCGGCTCGACCCCGCGTCGCCTCGCTCACCCGCTCCCCCTCTTCCCCGCAGGAGACGGTGGACCGGCTGCTCCGCCTCCACTT
>VZTM01016973.1:157435-197375 GCA_013400555.1 Jacana jacana
AGGTCGGGGTGGGGTTGACCGGGCCCCCCGCCTCGCATCAACGCTTTGTCGTTGCAGTTAACGGGGACGCGCAGCTGCTGATGGCGGAGATGCTGAAGGTGTTCGTTCGAGGTGAGCGCTTAGCCCCGGTCACCCGGCCGGTGCCGGGCCCAGGGCCCGCCTGACCCGCCCTGGGGCCCTGTACCGGCCCGAGGGGACACCCCCCCACCACCATCCCCCTTGAGCTGGGTGTTCCTCTCGTCCTCCCGGTCCCCCTTCACCGCTCTCCCCCGGCAGAGGCGGCAGCCCGGGCAGCTCGGCAGGCGCAGGCCGAGGACCTGGAGAAGGTGGACGTGGAGCATGTGGAGAAAGTGCTGCCCCAGCTGGTGGGTACCCGGGGGAGGCGGGAGCAGGACGGGGATGGAGCAGCCTCAGCCGCCTCCTCCTCCTCCTCCTGGAGCCGACCGGGACCAGTCACAGTGCCGACACGGTGTCTCCTCTCTCCTCCAACAGCTCCTGGACTTCTAGAGCATCCTGAGCTCACCATGAACATCGGGATCACCCTCAGTCCAGCTCTGGGAAGAACAGTCTCAACTCTTTATTTCTCTGCCCATTTTCCTTCTGTTTCCCCTCTCCTTTCACCAAACACGACAGAACCCCAGGTAACCACGCTGCCGCCAGCTCCTTCTGGGCAGCTCCATCCTGCAGCTGCACCCTTTCAGCAGCAGACACCCCACCACCACCACCACCCCCAGCACGTAGGGTGCTAGGATTCCTCAGCTCAAGTGAGAAAAACCCAGGAGCTGCTGCAGAAACGCATGGAAAGACTCAAAGGCTGGAAACCTCATCCAGACTTCAGGCTCCCTTGGCCTGGGCAAGCGGCCGCGGCAGAAACGTCAGGTCCAGCTCCAAGCCCGCCTAATGAATAGGTTGTTAACAGGAGCTCAGGCACAGGCTCTTGCCAAAAGCAGGTAACTGATCTTTATTTTATAAATAAACAGTGTCTGTCCCTCACTACCTTCCAGTATTTCTCCAGGGCTGTGACATCAAAGAATGCTTGGAACCTTTTAACCATTTGATATTCTCCTCAGAAGCTGCTTCCCCTCTGCTATAAATTTGTTCTCACAAAGAAACATCAATAAATTAAAACCCGAGTCGCCCTCCCTCGTGTAGGCTCTTTGCTGCAATTAATCACCGAAAGTCAAGTTNGAATCTCTGTAGGACCAAAGGAAAAAGGACAGAATAACAAACAGCATGTGTGAGAATCCCACATCAGGGACAGCCTGGCCCCGCAGCCGCGGGGGGCCCGGGGGCTGTGGAATGAGAACCCTGACACATGCAGGCAGGGTCCCCTGCAAGGGGCTTTGTGGGGAAAGGCAGAGCCGGCTGCGCAGAGAGTGGCCGACACCAGCCCGCCCCAAGGCCTGACCTGTGCTCTTTAAGGCTAGTACTAGCCAGCTGGTGTCCCCCACCGTTCTCCGTTCAGCCCAGAGCCATGGAGGTGGTGGCTCAGGACGTCAGGCACACGGAAACTTCAACCAAAACCACAGTTTAATAGAGATTCTTTCTGATGACGGTACCAGCTCGAGCGGTGCCCCGTCCCCCTGCCAAGACAAGTGTTTGTGCAGCTGCACGATGAAACCAGGGAAGGAACTGACCTAGTTCAGCCTCCAGCCCCACAACCAGATGGTAAAAAAAGGCAATAGCAAAAAAAAAACCCACCCCAAACCCCCTGCAAGTATCACTACCTTTGAATGCCCCAAACCCCAGCTACTACAGCAGAAGTGATACTGAAACAAATCCAGCTCACATTGTTCTGTGCCAGGACAGGAATCCTGGTAGCCACTGCCCTAGTGAGGAGCCCGCAGCATTAAATATAGGGGCATCTTGTCCCTCTCAAGGAATGGACAAAGAGGGGCAGCACTGAGTGAGGTCACACACATGAAATCCTCACCCCTTAACCCACAAACCCGCCCCACCAGTATGGATATCACTGCTTGTGGCCCTAAACTTCTCCTTCCCTTTTTCCCCTCATCACCTACTCGCAGGTGATGGTTACGGTGCTTGTTCTTTGTCAAAACTGGTGGAATCAAAACTAAGCAAATCACTGCTCTTTGATGTTGGCCATCCTCTTCAAAAAGCAAGACTAGCACATCTGAGAGCACACCAAAACCCCCTCCCAACCCCAGCCCTGCTGGTTCCAGCCCTGTGAATCAAATGCACCAGCACGCACCTATCATCACCCATCATCAGCTAAGGCTGGTAGCTGGCCCCTGCTATAACCTGCAGTTATATATACATATAAATATATATAAATATATATATATAACCCCTGCTCTAGCTGCAGTCAGCCTCCGATTCCTGGGAAACAAGTAAGCCCCACACAGCACCTGAACGAGGTACAGACTTGGGTTCCTCACCACAACAAAGACATTGAGAAGCTGGAGTAGGTCCAAGAAGGGCAACGGAGCTGGTGAGGGGTCTGGAGAACAAGTGTGAGGAGCAGCTGAGGGAGCTGGGGGTGTTCAGCCTGGAGAAGAGGAGGCTGAGGGGAGACCTTCTCGCTCTGCAACTCCCTGAGGTACAGACTTGGGTTCCTCACCACAACAAAGACATTGAGGAGCTGGAGTGGGTCCAAGAAGGGCAATGGAGCTGGTGAGGGGTCTGGAGAACAAGTGTGAGGAGCGGCTGAGGGAGCTGGGGGTGTTCAGCCTGGAGGAGGCTGAGGGGAGACCTTCTCACCCTCTGCAACTCCCTGAAAGGAGGAGGTAGCTGGGGGGGGGTGTCAGTCTCTTCTCCCAAGTCACAGGCCATGGGACAAGAGGAAATGGCCCCAAGCTGCACCAGGGGAGGTTCAGGTTGGAGATTAGGAAGAATTTTTACACGTAAAGGGGTATTGAGCCCTGGACTGGGCTGCCCAGGGTAGGGGTTGAGGCACCATCCCTGGAGGGATTGAAAAGCCGGGTTGGCACAGTGCTTGGAGACATGGGTTAGTGATGGGTTTTTATCAGAGTGAGGCTGATGGTTGGACTTGATGATCTGAAAGGTCCCTTCCAAGCCAAACAAATCTATGATTCTACAGAGTGTAGGCTCAGCCCACGCTGCATCCACTAAAGTAATACACTTTCAACATTTTCTTTTCTTTTCTTTTTTTCTCTCTAGGGTCTTTTATAGCCTGCTGACTGCAAGAAGGACTTGCTTTCCCCAGCAAGGAGAGCAGCAGCTGTAGGTAGTGCTCTTGCATCCCCTCTGCCCAGCGGCCACACACACTCCCTGTTTATGTTTGGGTGTCCTATAAGAAATCAATCAGCATTTTAGCTAAAGCATTCTGCTCCCTCCGCTTTGAGTCTCCTTTTTTTTTGCCTCTTCCACCTTTTCTTTCATGCCTCCCCCTCCCTCTGAGTTTCTTCAAAGCATCTGGGAGCATTTGGAAGTAATTAGACCTGAAGGGAAATGTTGGCCAGGCTGGGAGACAATGACAAGTGCCAGGAACCCTGGGTGCCCTTTCTAGCCACTTTGAAGTTCATTCAGATGGTACAAAGCTCTGTTTTGCTTTGTTGGAAAAAAAAATAAAAAAATAAAAAAAAGGGAGGAAGGGAATGAGGCATGACAGGCCCATTGAAAAGGGAGCAGGTTCCTGAGAACTGACAGGGAAACTGAGTACTGGGGGGAGAAACCCATTATCAAAGAGACCGCCAGAAAGGCCTCCTATGGCCACTCTGCATTATGACATCTACAAATTGTGCAGAAGCACATGCAGTTCAGGGAAAAAAGGGAAATGTGCTATGACCGTAACGGGGAAGCCCAGCTGTCCCGTACGAATCACGGATCCATGGAGAAGACCTCAAATAAAACACAGCACCATGGCTACTGTGGCACTACGGAGCTCACCTCTGGATGTGAGCCTAATTCTGACCAATTCCAACCCACCCCAGTGCAGCACCCACGGCAGCACAGACCCCGGGCGGTGTTTCCCCCCCCGCACTGATTGCTCGGCTGCAGGACTGCAAGCCCAGAGATGGAAGGTCACGTGAAGAGACCCTTTTACTGGATGATTTTCCCCCCTCATTTTAACTGGAATGACTGATGTTAATTATACACAGTGAAAATAAAACACAGAGCTTGGGGCAGAAACAAATTCCACGTGTGTTCCATTAACAGATAACCTGTGTTGCTTGTTCACAAGATTCTGGCAATGGGAAAACCAGATAAGGGCAGCAGATCGAGAGGTTTCACAGGAAAAGCCTCTTTTAAGTGACTTAAATGGTTCCCCTTCACCCGCTTTCCAGCCATCTACGATGCCCAGAATTACCAGCAGCGCTAACCCCAGCCAGTGAGAAGCAGAGACAAGTCTTGTTCTCTTGTTCTAGGCAGCACTTAACCACAGTTGAGACTGAATTGTACCCTGATGGTAGAATTCAGGTTATCCCTGAAGGTAGAACTGGGAAGATTTGAATTTAAAAATATGGATAGAAACAAAGTCCTCCACAAGGAAGTACAGGGGAATTATTTGCCCATTAATTCTCTATTAAGATTATTTGCATGCAAGAAACCTTAAATTACCCTCTAACCTTGCTTCTGTGGTAACAAGGACCACAAACAGGCCTTCCTCTCCTCCAAAAGGTGAAGCTAGCATCTGAAATAGCAATTTTCTATTTGTAACTAACGTTCATACAGATTAGATCTCTCCAGGGCCACCAGCGACTTCGTACACGTTCCGACCAAGTTCCTCAGGGAAGAGGCACGGTTGACCGCTCACCGATCCGGCAGCACAGGACGGTTCATCTCTTCCCACCTAGGAAACAAACATAAAGGCATTAAATGCTTAATCATGTCATTAGCACTGTGTTGTTTCTCATTAACACCATCTTCCTGCTGAGGGTTCTATTCGTTGCTGTGCCCAGGCAAGGGCTGGGCAGCTAGGACCACTGAGGACTGCATCCAGGCAGGTCTTGAAACCCTCCAGGGAAGGGAATTCCAGGTAGGTGAGAAGCTATTTCATACTTTATCCAGATCACCTTTACTTGGGAAAGAAACTTCTCCTCTGAAGTGGAACGCTTCAAGCATGATACCATTCCCCATGTGCTGTGCAGCACCATCCCAGCACCAAGTCGAGAAGAGACCAGCCCCAAGCAGGGATGGCACCAGCTGCCACGTCTGCAGCCTTCCAAGCGATCCTTCCACACCTCACACTGGAGCTGATGGCCCCACAGCATCTTCCACAATCAAAAACTAACATTCTCATTCAGGAAGTTAACATTTGCCATTATTAGCCAGGGAATTCCATACAATTCCTCCTGGTTTTATTGCCATTAACGAGGTTGATTAATCTCTTCCTCCCCTTCTCTTCGCCGCTGCATCAAGAAGTGATTATTGCCAATTGTTTAATTCAAGAATCCTTCTTTGAGTTACTTCAGATTTTGTCTGAATTCTCATATAAAACCACACACAAGCTATTGGTTCTGAGACTGAAAACAAGGTCGCAGTTTTCTGATCGGGATAAACCGGGAAAAAATTCATAATGGAAACTTGGTTGTAATCTCAGCTATGGAAAACCACCGTTTTCAGGGAAGATTAAAAACAGAAAGACCAACTCAAAAGAAAAAAAAAACACAACCCAAAAAAACAAAAACCCAAGAGAAAGGCAAGTACTAAAACAGACTGTACCAGCAAAGGAAAAATAACAGCAGAGGTTTAACAGATGACATGGGCCCTTGGTATGTAGAGTATCATTCCTGTTAGTGTTTGAACTGCACTGGCACAGCTAAAATCTCAACACATTAAGCCCAGACCATAGTTAAGGGCACTGCAAGTGTCTGGATTAGGTATCAGACACCGCCCAGATCCCACACTCAGGTGCTGCTCCACCAAAGGCTGGGGTTCAAGTCACAAACTGATCTGTGACTTGACAAGCACCGAACCACCCGTCCCGCCAGCCTCATGCTGACACCTACAAAGGTCAACATTTGGCCCCCCCCGCCTTTACGGGGAGCTCAGAACAAGGAGACTCCTTGGATTTGGTGATACCTGGCAGCTTCAGCCACTTGGGTACTTTCCCAGGGACCCTTCTCATCACCCGTGGAGCTTCACGCGCACTCGCCGGTTCTGGCTGCTCATTGGGCTTTCTGTCACTTCCCACTTGTGGTTCAGACAGGGATGGAACTACTGATTCTAAAGATGATGAAGCAGAAGGAACTAATGATTTGGACAAACATCTGAGGAAGAAAAGAAACAAACAGATTTTAAACTTTTAAAAGTCAGACTGAAAAGACTCTTCTTTTTCATGACAAAAGCCCTAGGATTTGCTTGATTTAGTCACCAAAATTCTGCTTTGCAAAGGACTCCCCAAGCTATGAACTCAATTATGACAGCATGACTCTCTCTGGAGAAAATGAAGTCCTGGTATCTCCAGAGCACATTTCTTTGTAGTAAGATGGGCTCATTTCATGCTTCCCATCCCTGAAGTACTCACCCCAATTTGCAGCTCTATTCAGTCCCAACGTACCTGGCTACTAATAAATCAGCGGCAGCCGGGGAAACGGCAGAGCTCTGCAGGTCTGATTTCAGGTAACAATCTGCATAAAAATGAAACCCAGAGACATCAATGACTCAGGATCCTGAAGCTCTCAGCTCAGCACGTACCTGCTGGGCACTACAGTAAATCTCCATCACCTTCCCCCCAGCTGACTCGGGACACTTTTAAACTACGACAGTCTCTTTCACAACTCAAGGTGCCTCATTTCATCATTCAAACCTCAAGATTTCGACATTTTCTCTCAGTGCTCACTGCATCTCAGAAACTTCTCTGTGAAGCCAGAGCATGCTTTAATCTCTGGGAGGAAGGGAGACTCTAAGCATAAACCAGAGATGCCAGAGAATCAACGACTCAGATCTGTTCTCCAGCCACTCCCCCCTACAACAGGAGGTCCCTAAAAGTGTTTCACAGTCATTTGTCTAGTTAAACATTTTGAGCAACGGAATTTCCTTCTACAGACCTGTTCTTCTATCACTCTTGTCCCCATGGCAGACAATGCCAACCCCAGAGCCCAACAAATCTCCCTAAAAGGCACTACATTTACAGTTGTGCCCAAGCTGGCCGACCAAGCTCTCTGAAGAGCCTCAGCCTTTGGGAACTGGAACATCCACCAGCAGTCCCAAGGACTGCAGTATCTTTTGTTGGAAGAACTCTGAACTTTAAGGATGTAATTCTTCTGGGTCTGCTACAGGAGCTACACCATCAGCTGAAGAAGAGGAAACACACTCACCCTTGGCCACCTCAGATCCAAAGTGAATGACAGCAGTTGGAAAGAGTTTCGCCTGCAGCAAAAGGGGAATCGGTCAGTGACTGCAGGCGCTTTCCCAGCAACAGGTTAGACAGCTACAGACAAGTCCCCAGGGTTTAGGCTGAGCTCACTGAGCCATCTCTGATTCAGAGAAGGCTGGACTCATGCAGCGCCCAGGGCACCCAGAGTAAGGCACGAGGCACAGTTCTAAGATCTATTCTGCTACACGCAGCTGATGAGACCTGCGCTGTAAATGCCTGTTGCACTGACGAGCTGCCGTTTGTTTTCCCCTGCCCCCGTTTCTCAGGCCATTACTCTTCACCCACATTCTCCACTGCTGGACAGGTAACGTAGGACTAAGAATCTTCTGAGACCTGGGTGGCTGATAGCAAGAGAAGGCAAACCCAGCTACGCCCTCAGAAATCTCTTCTACGTTATTCTATTACCTTTATGCCCCGTCTCTCATTGGAATTTGTTTCAACAGCTTCCCAGGGTGCAGTCTACCCTTTTACAAATCCGGCCTGAATTCCCAGTTCCTACTTGTCAGAATAATTGCCACGGTAAGGTATTTTTTTCCATCCATTTAACTCATTATGTGACCTAGATAAATGCAGACAGGAAAAAGGCAGTCCTACAGTTATCAGTCCAATGATCTTTACTTCATCACACCTATTATAGGCATTGACAAGCCCCTGTCTCTGAGCCTTCTCTTTTCCAGGCTGAGCCACCCCAGCTCCATTGGCCTCTCCCCACATGTCAGATACATCAGTCCCTCAATTATCTCTTGGTCCTTCACTGGGCACCAGAAAAACTGCAGAACTGGAGCTGCTGTCCCACTGGTTCAACCCAGCATCACGAAAGCATCTGCAGGGACCTGGGGAGGGCACCCACCCACAGCCCTGCTCCTATGGTCAGCGTGGGACCCTCAAAGTAAAGGAAGCAGCAGAAAAACTGGGGCTGGGACTCAGTGGTGCATTAAAAAGCACAACATCACCATCTCCAGAGGATACATCCCTGTTCTCAAGGGACTGCTGAGGAACAGATTTCAAATGATTACGCTTGGCACTAAAAACAGACACTGCTGCAAGCACAGGCTTGTATTTGTAAGAGAGTTTGAAGGTGATATGCAGAAGATTAATACAATAGGGTGTAATCAGCTGTACCAGTAAGGAGTCTGGAGGAAAAATATCATGCTTGCTACCAGAATTAACACAGTACAATACTTCATAAAGAAAAAACAACTATTCTAAGCTTCACAGGCCTTATACTAAGAGACAGGTAAAGAAAGCAAATCATCATAACACAGAACAGTTAAGTACTGTCAGAGCCAGGAACTGCACAGAAAACACTAGTTAACAGTCTGCAATCCCCCCAGCCAAACAATACCACTAGATTTCTCGCTTTGATCCCATAAATAGATAAATAAACACAACCAGCTGCCCCTCTTGGTATGGCTAAGGGGTACTGGTGAATGGCACGGGGCAGGCTGCCGGCTCTGGAGCTTTCCCGAGCCTCTGTTGCCACCATCAGCACAGCCTGGACTCGGGAAGAGCCTCTGTTGCCACCATCAGCACAGCCTGGACTCGGGAAGAGCCTCTGTTGCCACCATCAGCACAGCCTGGACTCAGGAAGAGCCTCTGTTGCCACCATCAGCACAGCCTGGACTCAGGAAGAGCCTCTGTTGCCACCATCAGCACAGCCTGGACTTGGGAAGAGCCTCTGTTGCCACCATCAGCACAGCCTGGACTGGGGAAGAGCCTCTGTTGCCACCATCAGCACAGTCTGGACTCGGGAAGAGCCTCTGTTGCCACCATCAGCACAGTCTGGACTCGGGAAGAGCCTCTGTTGCCACCATCAGCACAGTCTGGACTCGAGAAGAGCCTCTGTTGGCACCATCAGCACAGTCTGGACACAGGAATGACAGTTCCTGGACCTGACCCAGCGCAGCAGTTACAGGAGCTCAAAGGAGCCCTGCCCTGCACGGGGGAGCCTGTGCGGTGCTACCTAATAGAGAGACTAATAAAAACGCCTTAACTGCAGGCAAAATGAAACAGCTTCACCCATCTTCCCCACTACAAACTTCAAATGAGTATGTAGTATTACATTTATTATTATTTTTTTTACATTAACCCCCAGGCTGTAGGAGGCTTTGACGTAGAGTATGGCCCACGTCACGTTAGGCTGAAGCAGGAGACATTCCTCATTCTGCGCCAGGGCTCAAGCTCCCGCTAAAGTGCCCAGGCATCTCCACATCCTTGAACTGACATTTTAGCAGAAATCATTATTTATTAGGTCTTTTAACATTTCATTCCTCAATCAAGAGGGCCTAAGGTTGCCTGCTCCAGCCACAAAGACTGCTCTCCATAAACTTTTTTAATTAAAAAGTACCAGACACGGTTTAGAAACCCCAGAGAAAACTCTCGCAAGAGCTTTGATGTTCCCGCTGCATTCGTCTGAAGGGATCCCTCTATTTAGGAAATGGGTGCCTTAAAAAGGACCCCCCCCAACACACATACACTCAAGCCCTTTTACACACAACATCCTTTTCATGCCAGCTGCAAGTTGGAAAATGAGGTTTTTGTAGCGTGTTAGTGTTGGAATTTTTTAATAACCTCCCCTCTCTTTTTTTCCCCTCCCGACCAATTATCTTGGTAAATAATTAACATTCTGAAGGAGATAAGTAAGCACAGCATCTCAGAGCTCAAAGCCCTTTAGTTCAAAGCCCTGCCCTTTTCTCTTCGTTTCCCTGCTGCCGCCACCGAAACTTCCTTGTCAATCACGGTCTGGGCACACACATCAAAGCTTCATGTGGGAATGGCCCCAAGGGGTCAGAGAAAATTCATAGCAGGGCCTGCAAGAGGCACAAAGAGAAAAAGAGAGCGAGAAACAGGGAGCGAGAGCTAGACACACTCAGCCACACAAACACACACACAGAGTGTGCCCCAACACAAACCTCTACCCTGTTTACTCGCAGGTTGACAAATAACCATAGTTCTAAGGTGCAGGATCCACCTCCACAAGCGTTTCCCGCTGCTGGCAAAACATCAGTCCAAATGTCCCAGTTCAAAATCTTTTAACTGGAAGAAATTTTAAAGGAACTAGAGCAGCAGCTCAGGAGAGAGAATGCATACAGAGAATACAACCTCCTTCCCATGGCTCATTGCCCCACGTCCCTATCCTCTCCTGGGGGTCAGCCAACAGAGCCCCCACTTGCCAAAGCCCTTTTCCTTCAGGTCAGATGAAGGACTGGCTCATGGGTGCAACCCTTTGTCCAGCCTGCCTTGTGCAGAGCCCTCGGGTACCACCCCAGCGCAGCACTGGCCGACAGCTCGGTACAGACAGCAGCTAGGTCTCCCCCATCACCCCAGGAGCGCTCCAGCCAGCTGCTGGCGGGACACATAACACTGTCTGAGACTTTTTTTTTTCGGTAACACAAAAAGTATTTAAACCAGCACCAATTTCACATTAAAAAAAAAAAAATAAAAAAGCCAGCGGAATGATCCCACTGGCCAAGGAATGTCTTGGCATAAAGATGAGAAGGCTTTAGGAGCTGCAGTTCAGGAAAACACACAAACCCAAAGATGAAGCCTTTCGGATTCTCTAAGGCCACTGAGAATGTGAGGATCAGACCCGGGGCAGCCCCTGGCCTGAAAAAGCCCATTCTCAAGTCAGCGGGTACCTCCTCGCTCGCAGTTGTTCTAATGCAAATATTGGTGCCTCTAGAAGAACGCTGCAGATCCTAACCTCGCTGCACAGGGTTCTTTAAAGAGGATCTGTGAATCAAAACCAGATTTACAAACCTCTCAGAGTCACACCGAGCCCCTCAGATTGACCAGAAAGAATCACAAGCTGTTTGAAACAAATATTCCAAAAACTCCATTCAGTGATATGTGAAGAATTACTACACTATGAATGAGTCAACAGCCAGTTACTCTTCTCAAATATCCAGCATTTCTCTTCCTTGCTGCTTTGACTTCCAGCCAAAGACAGAATGCCATTCTGACTGGGAAAGTGGATGCTATTAATCTATCAAATTATAATGCCCAAATCACGCTGTGCAAGGCATAGTGACAAGAAACAGTTGGGATGATTATTTTTATTGCAACAGCACCTGGAAATCCAACTGAAAGCGCCATCCCATCGTGCAGCTGTATATATGTAATGAGCAGCAACGTGCAATATAAATAGAAACGCAAGAAAGCAAGATAATTTGAGGGGAGGGAGTTGGGGTCAGTTTGTATGGGTTTTGGTACAGGTGAAAAACTGAAACTTAAAGAGATGAAATAACTTATTCAAGGTCACATGGGATGGCAGCAGCAGAAATGAGAACTAAGTATGTAAGTCTCCAGAGTCCCATCCAAGGCCTTAATCACAGCACAGTTTTCTTCTCAAGGGATGAGAAAGCCCCTGATGAGGCAAGAAGTGGAGGAAGCCACGGTCTGGCTTAAGTGTCCTCCCCATGTAAGGAACATCATTCCAAATGGCCAGCTCCACGGATTTTAAAAATATGTAAATGACACCAGCAGAAGCAGGGAGGTGATTGTCCCCCTGTGCTCAGCACTGGGGAGGCCACACCTTGAGTCTGGTGTCCAGTTCTGGGCACCTCAGCACAAGAGAGATATTGAGGTGCTGGAGTGAATGCAGAGGAGGGACACTAAACTGGTGAGAGGCCTGGAGAATAAGGCTTATGAGGATGGATTGAGGGAGTTGGGATTGTTTAGTTTGAGGAAGAGGAGGCTGAGGGGAGACCTCATCCCTCTCTACAACTGCTTGAAAGGGCATTGGAGAGAGGTTGGTGCTGGTCTCTTCTCAGGGGCAATGAGTGATAGAAGGAGAGGGAATGGCTGCAAGCTGCAGCAGGGTAGGGTTAGGCTGGACATGAGGAAAAAGTTTTTCCCAGAGAGAGTGGTCAGTCAGTGGAATCAGCTGCCCAGGGAGGTGGTGGAGTCCCCATCCCTGACTGTGTTTCAGAGTAGATTGGATGTGGTGTTGAGGGATCTGGTGTAGGGGAGAAGTTGTAGAGTGGGGCTGATGGTTGGACTTGATGATCCCAAGGGTCTCTTCCAACCTGAATGATTCTGTGATTCTAACACAACTTGGTCAGTTCACTTCGTTGCAGAAGATTGAATGAAGGCTTCCTGTTTCCGAAACCCAAAGAGGAGCTCACAAAGCCACATGTATCCTGCAATGGTGCAGCCCGAGCGGCTCCGGGTTGTGTGGGGACGGGTGGTGCTCGGACTAGGTGGCGGTGAGCGCAGGGTGGTGACAGCCACACGCCGGGGCTGCTGCTTCTCGCATTCCAGGACAAGAATACCACTGCTGCGACAAGGCTCCCCCGCGAACCCAGCTGGGACACACCAGAGGAACGCTTCTGCTTTGTTCCACCACGGGTTTTCTCAGCGACTTTTTCCTCCAAGAGCACAGGACACATCTCAGGCAGAACCCTCCCCAAACAGCATCTCCCTGTTTCCACCGTCAGTGGGCACCTCCAGACACACACAGTCAAAAATACTGGAGAATCACACAATGGTTAGAGTTGGAAGGGACCTTCAAGATCACTGAGTTCCAACCCACCTGCCCTGGGCAGGGACACCTCCCACCAGAGCATGTTGCTCCAAGCCCCATCCAGCCTGGCCTTCAACACTTCCAGGGACGAAGCATCCACAGTTTCTCTGGGCAGCCTGTTCCAGTGCCTCAGCACCCTCACAGGAAAGAATTTCTTTCTAGTATCTAATCTAAACCTCCCCTCTTTTAATTTAAAGTGCCTTGTCCTGTCACTACACTTCCTGACAAAGAGCCCCTCTCCAGCTCTCCTGGAGCCCCTTCAGGTACTGGAAGGCTGCTCTAAGGTCTCCCCAGAGCCTTCTCTACTCCAGGCTGAACACCCCCAGCTCCCTCAGCCTGTCCTCACATCAGAGCTGCTCCAGCCCTTGGAGCATCTTCATAGCCTGCCACTGGACCCATTCCAACAGGTCCATCTCCTTTCTATGTTTAGGACTCCAGAGCTGGACACAGCACTCCAGGCGGGGTCTCATGAGCTCAGAGTAGAGGGGTAGAATCACCTCCCATCACCCACTGGCCACACTTCTTTTGATACAGCCCAGCATGGGGTTGGCTTTTTGAGCTGCCAATGTGCACTGCCAGCTCATGTTGAGCTTCTCATCCATTTGCACTCCCAAGTCCTTCTCCTCAGGGCTGCTCTCCAGCCATTCTCCACCCAACCTGTATTTGTACTTGGGATTGCCACATCCCAGGTGCAGGACCCTGTGCTTGGCTTGACTGAACTTAGAATCGTAGAATCATATAGGTTGGAAGAGACCCTCGGGATCATCAAGTCCAACCATCAGCCCTACTCTACAAGTTCTCCCCTACACCAGATCCCTCAACACCAAATCCAATCTACTCTTAAACACAGTCAGGGATGGGGACTCCACCACCTCCCTGGGCAGCTGATTCCACTGACTGACCACTCTCTCTGTGAAAAACTTTTTCCTCATGTCCAGCCTAACCCTACCCTGCTGCAGCTTGCAGCCATTCCCTCTCCTTCTATCGCTCATTGCCCGTGAGAAGAGACCAGCACCAACCTCTCTACAATGCCCTTTCAAGCAGTTGTAGAGAGGGATGAGGTCTCCCCTCAGCCTCCTCTTCCTCAAACTAAACAATCCCAACTCCCTCAATCGATCCTCATAATATTTATTCTCCAGGCCTTTCACCAGTTTTGTAGCCCCCCTCTGTACCCGCTCCAGCACCTCGATATCTCTCTTGTGTTGAGGTGCCCAGAACTGGACACCAGACTCAAGGTGTGGCCTCACCAGTGCTGAGCACAGGGGGCCAATCACCTCCCTACTTCTGCTGGTCACACTATTCTTTATACAAGCCAGGATGCCATTGGCCTCCTTGGCCACCTGGGCACACTGCTGGCTCATGTTCAGCTGCTTGTCACCAGCACCCCCAGGCCCTTTTCTGCCAGGCAGCTCCAGCCACACTGCCCCAAGCCTGTAGCCATCCATGGGGTTGGTGTGGTGATTCATGCGATTTGCCCTAGCCCACCTCTCAAGCCTGTCCAGGTTCCTCTGGATGGCATCCCTTCCCTCCAAAAACGTGCCCTTCAGCAGCAGCAGGCAGTTACCCTGCCCGGGGACAGGATGATGCTTTGGGAGCGGGCAGGGGCTGCGGGGAGCTCGCTCGCAGCTGCTGGAGCCAAGCATTCTTTCCGTTACGCGATCCGGGAAGATTAAAGAAGAGCACAGGTCTGCTGCGAGCCCGACGTTCAAAGCCGAGTCAGAAAACAAGCACTTCAAAGGCACACACAGGCACAGGGGAAGGAGAAACCCAAGCTACCAACATGAAATACTGCACGGTTGCACCCACCCCAAACACATAAACTCGCCCTTTGGAAAATCCAACCGGAAAGCCGGTGGATCAAAAGCTTCTCCAGCCAGACTGCAAAGCACTGCTGAAACAGAAATAAACACGGCGGCCGCGGTGAAAGGGGGGCAAACTGACTAAGTGGTCCCTGTTTATAACCCGAGAACAAAGCTGCTCAATGTGGGCTGCCACAGCCAAAGAAGATGGATGTTCCCCAGCCAGTTCGGAGGAGGTCTAACCCAAGCCGGAGCAGGGACCTTTAAAATTCATAAGGCAAAGATAAGATTTGAAAGCCGCTATTTTGAGAAGGTTACTTCAGAAGGAACTCAGGTATAAAGAGCGTTCATTGAGCCCTTGAGCTGAGATCAGAGAGACCTGGCCCCCGAAACTGACAGTGGAAGAGAGAGAACGCTTTTGGCAGAATTTCCACCCGAATCCCAGCCCTACGGGGAGGTCCATCACCCAGACCGAAGGGACGGGTCTGTGTCAGCTCCGGCAGCGAGCAGGGACAGGCTCTGTGGGGACGGGGAACAGGCCTCGTGAGGCAAACGGGGTGAGACTGTACCGAGCAGGGACAGGCTCTGTGGGGACGGGGAACAGGCCTCGTGAGGCAAACGGNCAGCCACGTGAGGCAAGCGGGGTGAGACTGCACCGAGCAGGGACAGGCTCTGTGGGGACGGGGAACAGGCCTCGTGAGGCAAACGGGGTGAGACTGTACTGAGCAGGGACAGGATCTGCGGGGATGGGGAACAGGCCTCGTGAGGCAAACGGGGTGAGACTGTACTGAGCAGGGACAGGATCTGCGGGGATGGGGAACAGGCCTCGTGAGGCAAACGGGGTGAGACTGTACCATGAGAAGAGCCTGACGGAGAAGCAAAGGGCTAAGAATTCACGCAGGACGGTGAACGCCATCCTCCGGGCGGGATGGATTTCACTGCTCATTACCATTTTCTTTGCTAGCGAGTGGAATAACCGCAAGGGCTGCCACTGGAAATACCTCCGACGGACTGACTCTGATGAAGTAATTTTTTCTGGAATTGCATTCAGGCTCTTGCCAAAAGCAGAGAAGGCTTCACACTCGCTCGATTCGGCGGCGGCTTCACTGAACACACATGCCAGACGTACTGCCCGGGCTGGCACTAACAAATAGGATATGGAAACAGAACCAAAGGCAAAGAAAGGAACAAACAGCTCCTCTGGATTCCTGCCCCACAGGGTACACGCCAGAGGAAACACTCGGTGCACTCTAAGATCTGATTAAAAGATCTAAATATTTATGTGGAAGCCTGTGGATTCCTTCAGCTCCTCTGAAGACGGATGATGGCCTCCTGCCCTCTCTGCTGCCTTGACTTTTCCAGTGCCTGCTATTCTTACCTTCTGCTAACTCTTTCCTAGTAGTAAACCAGCAATCAATGATTTTTTTTTCCACTAACACACCCCAGACATGCACTACAGAAGTGCCTGTTTCTGGGAGGAGAAAGAAGAGAAGAAGCAACTCCGAAAAGCTCAGCGAGCCTAGAAAAACACAAACAAGCAACTGGAGCTATAGGGAACCCAAAGCCAAGCGCTACAAGAAGGAAGCCTGCAGTTGATCAGTTCTGGAGAGCAGAACATTATAAAACACTTCAAGGGACACAGGGATACGGCAGCCAGCAAAAACAGCAATAACAACAACAACAACAAAAATCAAAGCAATGCCTTGAAGTCTTTATGGGTTCCAAAAACTCCACGTTGCTGCCAATCCATGTGCTCACTATACTGTAAATACACACATATTTTGGGAGAATTCACTTCAGACAGCTCTTTCAGCCCAAACATCTTGGCAAATCAGTTGACAATATTTTTCGCTTTCCCCCGTTTAAGCTTGCAGCGTAAAGGTTCTCCCTCCGTTGTAAGCGATGAGATTTAATGACTGTGGTTCCAATCTTATCAAGCTTGGATGGAGTAAGAGGGTGGAGAGAGAGCAGAAGTGTTGATAATATTGTACACCACCATCTGCAGCGACTCCTGTCACTGGCTTCAGCACAAATTTCAGTCATTTATAAATATCTGGATGCTCAAACGTGCTCCCATTGCTGCCTCAGACACCATCGGTTCTCGCAGACAGCGCCACGGCAGCCCACAGAGGGGAGGAAACCTACTGCTGATTAAGAGCTGGGAAAGCCAAGTACAACTCATGGTCCACATCTGACATGGGACAAGCACCCCAAACAACCAAATCCCGGTCACACCACAGAAGCAGCAGCGCTACCCCAGCAGAGGGTGGGTTGTGATGCCATCAGAGACCACACAGTCTCCGTGACATGTTCCTGAAGGGTTGGGGCTGGCAACATCCCATGTCCAGAACAGCCCATGCTTGGGTTCAAGCAGGCTTTGCCTCTGACAGCCTCAACAAAGACCCCAACTTTCTATAAAATGCTTTCAAAGTTCATCAAGAGAATTCCCAGATCCTCAGAGGGGATTCTTTATGTACCAAAGCATTTCTCAAAGTAAAGGAGACAACAGAGGGCCATTAAGTAGCTTATGACTAAACTGAAGGGAGTAAGTAACAGGATGCTTCCCTGCCACAGTCCTACTTAGCAGCAGTAACAGGCATGGCTTGGGTTTAGACATGAGTGCATCATGTATTTTAAGATGATGTGAGCCAACCCCAAAAACCAAGAATGGACCATAAATCAACCTTTATTCCTTTACTCTCTGGTTTCCCAAGAGTTTAAGCCCTGTATTTGGGGAACAAGAACCTAAGACGTCCCTGAGAGCAAAAGGAGGACAGAACACATTACGAAAATGGAAAAGCATTTATGGAACAGAGAAATTAGATGAAATCTTGGGTTTAAAGTCAGGAATTCTAAGGCTTACACAATTTCAATTACAGGTCACAGGTATCATTGAGATAATTAGATTTCAGTGCAATCTTCCTCAGATTTTTCCTAAAGCTTAGAGGCTTTTGCCTCTTCTGAAAGTCACTTTATTCCTGAAATGAATCTACACTCCAGAGGTGTTCTGTGAAGCCCCTATGGTCTACCTCTATTTTGTTGTCTTGCTTTCTGCTCGAGTAAGATGCATATGAAAGAGTGAACAGCTGATAACAAGAAAGTTAAACGTTAAAAAAAATAATCAAGAATGACTAGATACAACGTGGTGGTACCTGTTTTGGAAGACCTGTTTTGAGTAGAAACATAGGTTTCTAGTCATCTAAGAAATGTCCTATTAAAATCAAGTGTCAGGTTGTGCTCAGGCACCTTTGCAAGGGCAGGACATCAGGGGGAGACAGCATTCCAGCTGGCTACTGCTAACACAAGTGAAAGCTTGATTCCAGAAGAAGGTCTCACTCTGTGGAGATGCTGAGGCTGAGGACTGCAAGGCCACCTTGGCTTAAAAGCTCCTCCTTTCCCAGCCCAAAAGCCATATGTTTTACAAAATACCTTAACCATATGCCTTCTACCTTTACAGAGCTGCTCTGTCTTTCAATCTCTTTCCTTTCAGATAATGGACACAGAAGAGAAACGCTGACCAAAGGACAAAGTTCCCCTTCCACAGACCACACGATGCCTGAAAAGGGGCAAAGTCTTCACCTACCCCAGCCATAGAGAGCCCACCCCCGTCCAGCGCAGGAGCAGCCCCGTGGCTGGCTCTGTGGCTAGTGTGGACACTGACCCACACCAACGCCTTCCCAGGTGAAGATTTCATCAATTGGAAGGTGACACTAGAGAGCGAGTCCTGTCCCCAGCACCAGAGTCACCACCTCTCCTGCTCCTCCTCTGGGCTGTGTCACTTTTAGCGAGCACCAAGGCATCTGTCCCAAGCAGAGCAGCCCCATGGGTAACAGCCGCCCATAAAAAGAGCATCCAACAATAACACAGTTGCAGGGACATGAAATCCAGAGCCACTTCCGTGCCCGCTCCTCCCCGGAGAAGAAAGGCCCCTTCAGCCGCTGCCAAGCGTTCGGATCCGCAGAGGAAGGGGAAGCCCGTCCCAGCAGAGACATGACAACACGGTGCCCTCACTGACCTAAGCCCAAAGTTAAAGGTGAAAATGGATTTACACTGGTGACGGGGAGCAAAGCTTTGCCCACAATCAGCCAACCTGAACTGGGAAGAGGCACCATCCCAGTGAGGTCTGTGGTCTCTGACAAGCGGTACGGGTAACCAGAATGGTATGACAAGTTCTCGGCAGGAACTGTTTTTTCCTGTTTGATGCCTCATCCAAATAAAATGTTTATAAACACACAGAATCATTCCTGCCATAACAGGCCGTGACCTGAAAGGGCTGAAGGGCCTCAGGCGACGGACACAGGCTGTGTGGCCGCTGGCACTGATCACAGCTCTTCCCCTCTGCAGAGCGTTTTACCTAATGCCATGTTACACCCAGCAGCACCAGGCTGATGTGTCCTTCCCCAGCACACCCTCCAGCAGCCCAGAGGTCACCCCTCCAAAACCTACATCTCTAGAGAGAGCCAGAACCCAGCCCTGCTGGACACAGGTTTCGTCCTGCTCCCTCTCTTCACCCTGTTCTGTCCTTCCGAGCTGCCTCAGCCCCTTCTCACCCTGACCACGCCAGAGTGTCTTTGTTCCTCAAAGGAAATCAATTCCCCTGCTGTGTCTTGCCAATCCAGTGACATGTGTCTGCCCTTACTGCTCAGCCTCCTCTCGCTCACCTCCTCGGTGCTGCGGCTCCGACTCAACCTGCTCAAAGTTCCTTTCAAATGGCAAACACCCACCTTGGGGTTTCCAGCAGAAATACCTCATGCAATAATAAAAACTAATACACACACACAAAAAAAACCAACCCCCAAACACCTTCTACAGGACAGCTGGTTAGGAGAGTTTGCAGTGCCCTTACTGCTTCCCACGCTCATGTCACATTACCCGGGGGTGTCACACCGTCACTCGTACTGCACAGAAGACACCGCCTCATAAATACGTTGCTTATAATTTGCATCTTTTTTTTGGGGAGATGTGAAGTGCTACACAGGATGTCACAGAGCAAAAGAAAAACTAACAAATCCCACTGAAATGATCAGCTCTTTTCTCCAGAACTCTAAGGCTCATACAGTCTGGATTATTTTTCTCTCTATTTTTATTGTTGTTTTTTTTCCCCCTGCCCACGATGACGCTGTGTCCCACCAACCACTGCCATCCCACTGCCACCGGTGGGACAAGCACTGCCATGGATGTTGGAACAGAGACCATGGCCCAGCACAGGGCAGGAGGGTGACAGAGACAGAACATCCCTGGGATCTGGGGCTCGTTGAAGGCCAAAAGCTTCCACATAGCAATTCCTGAAGAACGGAACCAAAGAGGCTTCAGGAGCCTGTTCCCAGGAGGCTCGGAGCTCCCAAGGGAGCTAAACCCATCGCAGGCATGCTGACAATACAAGGAACTCCAACATCAACAAAAAGACTCCCAAAACTTCAAATTTCAGCACAGAATTCTTAACAGGGTGTTAGGAAGGGGAGAGACTTCCCAGTGTGAACACAGAGATCCATACTTTGCTTCCCTGAACATTCAATGGTCTAAAAGCAGCTGCAGGTGTACCTTTTCCACACGGGCGGCTCAGGAAGCTGGGGAGTTTGGAAAGCTCCATTACAAACAACTTCAGAGACATGCTAATCCCTCCCTAATTCACCCTGCTGCCTGAAAGGTGCCTTTCTCTGTCCCTCTCCCTCAATGACAGCACGTTTTAAGTACGGTGAGGCTGGGGCAAAGTCACTGGAAAGATCAGTCTCGTGAGTGATTGACACAGCCAAGAGTCTCTGGCCAGAGACCTCACAACCACCTTATTTGACATTTGCAAAAAACCTCCCCGAATCTGGACTGGGGGGGGGAAAAAAAAAAAAAAATCAATTAAAAAAATTCAATTTCAGCTTTTGAGAAAAGCCACCCATTGAGAGTAGGTTTTCCTCAGCATCCAAGCAGGCTTAAAATGAATTCTCACATAATAATCAGTCCTTTTTGATAATTGCTGTCTACTGTGGCCTCTAGCTCCCGCTGCAGAAACTGGCTTTCAATTCCTGTTACCTCTCCAAAGCTATCCAAGTTACCTATCCAAATCCAGCACCACCTCTCCTGCTGCACGAGCCCACCCGCAGGTCCAGCTCACCCGCCCCGGCTCAGCGCGATGAAACACAGCTCCGAGCACACGGACGCAAGGATGAGACCCCCCCCCAGCCCTGCCACAATACGCCAGAGCATATTGTTGCACAAGGTGGACCTCTTCTGGTGAAGAGCTTGTGCTCCAAAACACCTGGTTCCATTCATCTTGGCTAAGCAGGAGTCTCCAGGCATCACAACGCGGTAACAGCTTCTCTTAGAAGTCAGTAAAGCACACGGTGGGGTGAAGGGGAGCAGCGGGGGAGAGAGAATCGCAGAGCACACGTGTGAGCCCTTACCTCAAAAAGTGTCAAGCTTTCCTCGTTCAAGATGATTCTGGGAGGTGCAATAACTGAAGTTAAAAGACAAGTTACAAAACAGGACCACCCAGCAACCAAAAACAATAAATACAGCAGCTACGGGAGGGGTCACTGATCTTTAACCGAGTGACACATTCGCGCTGCCCGCAAAGGCTTCTGGTGAGGCAGGAGCGGGATGTGGTTACGTGAGCAGGTCCCACCTCCTTTGCACACCCAGGCCAGATTTAGGGAGGGAATTCCTCCCCAGGTCACACCTCAGGACACCATACCACCTCACGTGCACCCCAAGTAAGGGCAAATATAAGCAACAGCGCACTCACACAAGTAAAAAGGCAAGTCTGCATCTGCAAGGTGGCTTCTTACAAAGTCTCTCAAAGCACCAACTGCAAAGAAAGGAGAGAAAGGTTTCCTGGATTACATTGGTTTCTTCAGACACTGGGAAAAAGGCTAACTTGTACCAGCAGAACTGCCCTCTACAGTGCCTGTAGAATGCCTTTTCCTCAAAAGAGCACTGTTGCTAACGTTAATATCTTGGAGGGAAAAAAAAAAAACCCAAACAAACCACAAACCAAAAAACAGACATATTGGTCCCTAAGCAAAATCTAAGTATGTCAGTGAAGTTCTCTCTAGGAAATCCAACAAGCAGCTGCAGGATTTCCAGAGACCAACCAGGTGAGACTCTGGAAACTAGTTACTAGTTCTTGTTCCATACCAAAGTATCAAAAGAATTGTGTGGGGAACTATCACTGCCAGCTGGGGACAAGAGGATCTCAATTAAGAACAGTAGGAGCTACTCCATGTATGGTCTGAGGGCCTTTTGTGAACATACCATTTGGACACAAACAATGGGGTATCAAGTGGGACAGTTTCCTGAGCAGAAATATTTTGCCTTCAAGCAGCCTGACAGTCTCCATCAAGTAGATCTGGAAATAAATTCCCCTTAACTAAGATAATTACCCCAGACCCTTTTCTCGTCCACTTTGGGGCCCTATAAGGACAGTGTAACTCACCACTGCTGCTTTCTCACAGCAGTGTTGCTTCCTTGAAGAGCAGGGAAGCAGCTCCTCTGGACAGAGCCATTCTGTCACTCTCTTATCACACGACTCATCACTCATCAGTGACAAGAGGTTACCTGCAGCAACACAGACTCAAGTGGAGATTGCTCTTACCGGTTTCACTGGGGTGGAAGAAGCCCTGAAGAACATGACGGTCTGGAAAACGGACTCTCAACACCACCTAAGTCAGAGGCAAAGCACAGTAGGTCAGATTTTTACAGCTGTTCTCCAACACCTGCCCTTGGCTTCAAATATGTGAGCACGTTAGTATTTTTAAATGGGGAGATTTGAGATATTTGCTCTCTGGGGTAGAAGAGCACCCTGGCTAAGAACCCCTGCGCAGCTCCTCCGGCCTCCAAATGCTCTAAGAGCGCTGATCTGCAGGCACAGTGCCATGCAGAGCGCAGCAGCCCTTCCTCAGAGAGTAGGAGCTCCCTCTGCTTAAGTGAGAGACACAGAAAGTATAAAGTCACCCCCAGACAGGGACAGATGGTGCATCAGTATCTTGGTGTGCCCACAGCAGCAAGAATCCTCTCACTATTCATCTGAAGCACCTCGTACCGTTCTATTTCCAGCGTTGGTCAGGAAGTATTTAACTCTGGGTAATCTCTTACGTTTTGCAATCAATCACCAAAGACAAGAACTGCATCAGGATCACACTGACAGAGTAGAGTATCTCCAGTCTGTAACATCTCACCAGTTAACTTGTAATGAGATACTATCAAAACCTCAGTGCCTACAAGAGGCGAGGGGGAGAGGAGAGCTCAGTTGTACCGACCGACACGAGCACGCCGTAAGGGGCTGGAAACATCTGGAACAAAATGAAGGGAGCTCTATCACCCACCACTCAACCACATCGTGACAGGCTGGCTGATTTCACATGGTACATCGTTGTGCAAGTCCCACAAGCAATTAACAGGGACAGGAATTTGCCAAGTCTTCCTGTAAGTCGCTCAGGATCTCGTTGATCGCAACCGATTCCCAAAGTTGCTCAACCCCCAAGTCTGGACTAGCCAGAGGGACTGGAACCAGAACAAAGGCTACCTTTGGGTAACGCTCCAGCTTCTCCTTCAGCTGAGCCTCCCTCAAAGATTTTGTCATCAGTGGAGCTTCTTCCAGGCGTTTCCTAAAGACACAGGAAGAAGACAAGCTGTCACTTTTGTAATTTTAAGATATATTTTTTATTTTATGGAGAAACCGGAATGGCCAAGCAGGGCTGCTGAGAATTGTTTAACTGTTCATGTATCCCTCAGTATTTTGCCCACTTCCTGTGGTTCCTACCCCAAAAATCTTATATATGGAATAATTGAGCATCAGCAACAATAGTGTATAAAATCACTTTTCTTGTCTAAGTGTAAAAAGAAGTTCACTACAGCAGATGCCAGAAAAGATAGCAAGAAGAGCAGGAGAGTGTTTGCTTAGACTATTCAAGCAGAGAACTTGTTAATCCAATAAAAGTAGAGACTAAAACTGGACACAGTTACTCCAGGGAGGAAGAAGAGCTACTGAAGCCGACACAAGAAATCAGTGGGTATTAATTAGCAATGGGGAAACAAAACAAAAATGAGAAGTTCCAAATCATTTGAGAACTGGCACTCTAGACTGGTGTTCTCAAAAGAGTAGTGGGTACCAAAAGAAATAAAAAATATCTACCTGTATTTAAGATAAAAAAGTAAATTCAAGAAAGCAGTTATACATTTTCCTGTCAGTAAAGGAACAAGCTTAGAACCAACAGATCCCACATTCAGCCTTTTCCCTGTTTGCACTTCATTCTCAATAACCGATTCACTGGGCTAGATTCTGGTGAAACTTTTGATCACACGATTCTCCACAACTATTTGCAAGTTAATCTCTTGCTCCTCTCCGGCTTAAAGGACCTCTTCTTATTTTGAAGAGCCATCAGGGTGTCTCAGAACAGCTGCTGGACAGAAGAACTGCAGTCTCACTTGGAGTGAGCCTGTACCCAACTCTCAGCCGGGACACGGCGTTCCAAGATGCTCTGAAAATGCCAGCTCACAACCCAAAAAGCTCTTCACAAACGTGAAAGTAACCTGGCTCCATTCCTTCTTCACGTGACAAGTCCCAACTCACACCAATTCTCAGCTCTTCATGAGGTCAGAATTACATTCTCATTGCATTTTTAACACTGCATTGCATGCAGCTAGTTTTTGTCAAGATTCACCAGCTGAGATCAGAAGCCAAACGGTATCGGTTTCATGGGTAACTTGCCTTTATTTTTATCCCTGGCTGTGGGGGGAAAAGGGATTACAAGCATCAGCAAATTTGGAAATTAGGTCTTTTTTTTGAGGGGGCTATTCCAGTAACCCCCAACCAAACGATCCTACGTTTGTACCACTAAATACTCCAGACCCACAAGTGGCAGAGCAATTTTCAGGCCAATCTGTGTACTCATGTGGAGTTCAGTGGCCTGTGGGGAAAGAAAAATCAGCTCTAAGTAAAAAGCTCAACTCAGACTTGGTTACAGTGTAAAGTAAAGGCTGTCCCACGGCCTCAGAGAATGCTTGTAGTGTTTAAAGGAATGTTATGACCCACTTGAAACTCAATACATTCATGAAGCTCAGTTCTTTAAGGAACAGATAGTCACCAAAACGCTGTTGCAATAGAGAGGATAGCTTATCTTAATCTGGGTTTTTAGTTCAGAACTAGAATAAAAGTACAGTAAAGTCATGAATATCTGACAGCAAGCTACTCAAACGAGATGCATCGTTACTCTTATTCTTATGAAGCCAAATCATCGTGTTCAAAGTTACAAATTCCACCCATTTAATTTCCAGCAATTAAAGTGAATGAAATCAAAACCGACAGCAGAAGCTTGCCACTGCTTTGGGCCTCTAGCAGATAAGAGCACATCTAATTACAAAGGCAGTGGCTTCTCTGTCAGAAAAAGAGAGAAGGAAAAAAAAAAAACCAAGAGAGGTGGGGTGTTAAGTGGTTTTGAGTAACTCCCTCAAATGCAGAATATGGGAAGAAATCTTTCTCTTAATCCTTTCTCAGGGAGGGCCCATCCCTGATTAGCTTGAGGTTCTCAGATAAGTTTATCACCACACAGGTATCACAGACGCTTCATGATGGAATTTTTGACACCCACATGAAACCATTACCCCATGAACAAATACCCAAATGATTTACACAAAAACAAAGACATGAGATAGTCCTTGAGCTCAAATGGCATAAAGGGTAGAGACTTTCAGTGTTGATTGTTAATTACAGAATTATAGAATGATATGGGGTCTAGTCCAAGCCCCTGTCAGAGCAGATCCACCCAGAGCAGGCTGCACAGGATCATGGCCAGGAGGTGTCTGAATTCCTCCAGAGACTGAGACTCCACCACCTCTCTGGGCAGCCTCTGCCAGGGCTCTGCCACCCTCAAAGTGAAGTTCCTCTTCATGTTTATATGGAACTTCTTATGGTCAAGTTCATGCCCATTCCCTCTTGTCCTGTCACTGGGCACCACTGAAAAAAGACTGTCCCCATCCTCTTGATACTCATCCTTGAAGCATTTATGGGTGTTGATGAGATCCCCCCTCAGTCTTCTCTTCTCCAGACTAGAAACACTCAAATCCCTCAGACCAGCCAGTAACTTATCTACAACCCTCTCCCCAGTGATCAGAGCCAGCTTGGGGTGCCTGGTGTCACTCTGCTCAACAGAAGGGGACGGAGCAGCCTCGGGCACAGCAGAAAGGGAACTTGCCTCTCACTCTGCAGCTGCGCCAAGCGTTTCCGTACATCATCCACCGTCACCTCAAAAAACTCATCAGGAAGCTCTTCTGGGCCAGCAGGAAGAGGTTCCAGCAGGTCTAGGTGACACACAAGTGCCTCTCGTTCTACAAGCTACAAGAATAAAAATGAGCTTTGATTAGTCTTTACTGCATTGCTTTGCTTATGCTGAAAGGTTCCCAAGAAAAGCAGAAGAACGGTGCTTGCAAACTGAAATGCAATCAAATAGCGTGGAATTCAGGTCGCTAAGATGAGACAGACAACACAGAGGTTGTCATTTTTGTGTCTTCATTTATTTTTATTTTCAGCTGATAAAGCTTGGGGCACCATTTCTCCCAGCACACACAGCAGGGACAGGCACCGTCAGACGGGTCTCACCCCTGCAGTGGGGGCTCTGCACCTACAAAGAACTTAGCACCGAAATCTGCCTTTGCTGAGGGAAGCAGACACTCAAGGGGAGCAGTTTGCTGTAGGCATGGGCTGCAATAAAATTACTTAATACATCTATTAGCACCTTTCCCTACACCCCAGCATCTGAGGACAGGCCGTTCAAGTAGACAAGGGACTCCCTCACCTACATCCAGAGCTCTGCTCCCCGACATCCAGAGCCAGCATCACTACAGCAAACCTTCCAGCACAACCAGGTCACGGTCTTTAACTGTGGCTGCATTTATTAAAAACAAAAGCAAACTCCAGAAAATGGAAAACGCCACCAAAAGCTCTACCTCCCACCCTATCAAACTGCAATCACTGTCTCTGAAGGGAGAATGGCATTCCGTACCCCTCCCAATTCAGAAAAGGTGGATACTGGTGACTACCCCCTGCATCACTGTGTCCCAGTGTGAACAGAAACCACCACCAGCATCACAGAATCATAGAATAGAATCACAGAATCATATAGGTTGGAAGACACCCTTGGGATCATCCAGTCCAACCATCAGCCCTAGAATCATAGAGGTTGGAAGAGACCCTTGGGATCATCCAGACCAACCATCAGCCCTACTCTACAAGTTCTCTCCTACACCAGATCCCTCAACACCACATCCAATCTGCTCTGAAACACAGTCAGGGATGGGGACTCCACCACCTCCCTGGGCAGCTGATTCCACTGACTGACCACTCTTTCTCCTCATGTCCAGCCTAACCCTACCCTGCTGCAGCTTGCAGCCATTCCCTCTCCTTCTGTCGCTCATTGCCCCTGAGAAGAGACCAGCACCAACCTCTCTCCAACGCCCTTTCAAGCAGTTGTAGAGAGGGATGAGGTCTCCCCTCAGCCTCCTCTTCCTCAAACTAAACAATCCCAACTCCCTCAATCCATCCTCATAAGCCTTATTCTCCAGGCCTCTCACCAGCTCCGTGTCCCTCCTCTGCACTCGCTCCAGCACCTCGATATCTCTCTTGTGCTGAGGTGCCCAGAACTGAACACCAGACTCAAGGGGTGGCCTCACCAGTGCTGAGCACGGGGGGACAATCACCTCCCTACTTCTGCTGGTCACACTATTTTTTATACAAGCCAGGATGCTCTTGGCCTTCTTGGCCACCTGGGCACACTGCTGGCTCATGTTCAGCCCCTTGTCACCCAGCACCCCCAGGCCCTTTTCTGCCGGGCAGGCGGAAGACGCAGGAGGTAGTTACACAGGAGGCAGTTACACAGGAGGCTCTTCAACACTTCAGGCTTCTTACAATCAGAGAAATGTTTAAACCCACCGGGCCCGAAGGCGAACAGACCGATGTGCTGCCGGAGCTGCAGGGGAGGAGGCAGCCCGGGAGAACAAAACCTGTGACAGTCAATACACCATTCCACTGGAGTCAGCTTCCAGCCACCCACAGCTCAACGAACAACCCCGACGCCCGTTCCTTCCCCCCTTATTCCCTCATATGCTCTTTCCAATCCTCGTTAATACCCGCCCGTCCTCCTCCATCTGTTCCGGCCCCGCTCCCTTCCCCCCTGGCGCAGGGCCCTTGGGAGCAGGAGTCTCCCTCAATTGTCAGAAGCGACAACACAAAATTACAAGGCAACGTTCGCTCTGCTTGTGGGCACTAAAGGGTAATTTGAGAAATTAGAAGAGCTAGGTTGTGTGGGTGGGAGCCTCGGCTACTTTTAGAAAGTTGAGCAGGGTCAGCTCTAACGAGCGGGTGAGGGAGCTGATTGCAGCTTTCCCGGGCGTGGGGGCCAGGGGGGTGCCCATGGCCACGGGAGGGAGTGATCCCCAGACAGCCAGGGAACCCGCCTCTGGAATCCTGAGCTTCTGCCACTCAATTCCCGAACAGCAGGACAGGATCTGATCCCAGGGAGGGGGCACAAGGTGTCTGCTAAAGCACTGCTGAGCAACCTGAGACACCGCCACTTTGCCCCTGAGGATGCAGAGACCACCACATCACAATGACATCGTAGTAGCTCTTCTGCCGTATCTTTAACACCCCTGGAGTCAACCATACATCTCACCTCCTTAAAGACACAAGGGACACTCTTCAGAAAGAGGTACCCAGTCCTGTTGCTCTACCAGTTCTCTCTTTCCCCAGATTCCATCATCCCGTTCCTCTCCATCCATCACCATCTGCTCACTCAGGTGTTCCAATAAGGCATCCCTCAACACAGCCTTATTTTAATGTGTCACCAACCATCCTAAAGCACAGACAGAACCTGAAAACCACTTTCCCATGTTGATTTACAAATACAAGGGCATTGGGTACACCAGCTCGCTTCCCAGTCCACCACAGACATCGTGTTTCCTGCAGGTGTGACAAACGGCAACCCTACCTCCTGTGACAACAGAAGGCAGTTTCTACCTTCCATGACCTAGCTCTGGAGGAAAGCAAGCTGTGCATTTTGCTGTCATATTTCCATCAGCGACACCTTTCAGGAGCCAAAGATGCCACATTACTGTTTGTCATCTTAGTTGCTGAAAGCCTCTACGTGTGCTGCTGAACATGAGGGGTCAGGCACTTTGCACCAGTGAAGCCACCTACTCACATCTGCTCAGGCTACTGGGCCATCTACCTAACTGCAGTCTGTGCCACAGAGCCAGGAAGAACCCAGTTTGCTCTGTGGTCACCTCCTGGACCTAAGCAGGAAGGTAAGACAAGGAAAAACTTATCTCATGGTGAGTGAGGCAGTGGGTATTGTGCTTTCCCCAGCAGCGAGCTCTCCCTGGAGACCCACCTCCTTCCCACCACCTCAAGGAGCTCTAATCTCATGGGGAATCTGGTGTAAAGTTACCTTCTAATAATTAATGTTCTGACATCAAAGTCAGCGTGCAGCTGTCTGTAAACCATCTTTAGCCCAAGAAACGAAGGGACGCCGGCACAGATTTTATCCAGCCTCTCTCTTCAGCTTCAAAAACCACACACAGACAAAGCATTAATGGGAAGATTCTTTTACAAAAATGGACCTTTGATGTTTAAAAATAATTTGTTTTGTTTTGGGTTTTTTCCTCGGGACTGAAAAGGGACAAAAAGCAGATGCCATGTGGCTCGCCCCGCTCGGCTGTTGCTGCTGAGAGCAAGGAGAGCCGGAGGATGGCAGGAGTGGAGGAGGGAACAAAATGTAATCAATCAGCAGCAAAAGCACCAGAGATCAAAGGGCTTGAAAGCAGCAGTCAAAATCACATGCTGTTTAACACAAGGGCAGAACCCCCACCACCCCTCCCCAACCCCAGCATCTGCAGCTGCTTCCAAAGCTGCTCTCAGGCTGGGCGGGAGGGGGTGGCTGGCTCCAGAAGAGCTGCCGAGTGGCTGGAACTAGACAGCAGTTCTGAGAGAGGCCGGATGGCGAGTCCTCGGGCCACCACTGCTCAGCCCCAGGCCCAACAGCACAGCTTCACGTTAAGCTGTGGCCAGTGAAATGGTAAAAGGAGCTCTGTCGCTGCAGCCAGCACACAGAGAAGTGCGGACACAGGACTGGTGGGATCCCACCACAAACTCTTGTGGCTTCTGCCTTCCCTCCTCTTTAGACACAACGGACACCCCTCCTTTCCAAACCCCTCCCAGGTGAGCGGTGCTGAAAGGAAGCGGCACAAGACTGGGCAACCTCCCAGTCCAGCTCCCTGTCCAGTGTTCCATGCTCGGGGTCTGTTCCAGAAGGTTAAATAACACTGATTAGATGGACCCAAACATGCTTCTAATACACAGAAGTTTTCACCACTGGGTTGGCAAGGCCTCTTTCTGCTCCCAGAGTCCATCCAGAGTCTGGTTCCTGCTCCTGAACAATTCAGAGACTCGGTAAGAATGGACTGCAACCACAAAGGAGTCAACCAAGGTAGAACCTCTACATCACCATGGGAGCATACTCAGAGGCCTGCTAAATTCCTCCTGGATGGAGCTCCCTTTGAACCTCATCAGGCACCTTTCTTGCTGCTTATGGCTTTCCATTGTTTAATCCCATGTCTGGAGCTCAACCAGGGATAAACACTCCAACTCTCGAAGAGCTACAGGGCGTGAAACAACCACAGGGATCTCTGACCACTAAAGCCAGCCCTGGGGATGACACGTGCAGCGAAGGGACAAGGGAAAGAGCAGGTCACAGAGCATCCAGGATGTGTTTGAAACACCCAATGCACAATAATGCAAAGTTATGAATTTAGTGCCTCCTGTACTTGATTTTTAGGCTACTTGCCAGACACATCCAACCTTGCTGGAGGCATTCCACCCCACACTGCTGCCCTACAGAGAAGATCCTCAACATCAGTCAAAAGCCATCCTGTGGTGGCATCACCGCGCTCCTGAGCCATCTGTTCCAGTCTCTCTGCATGGGCTAAAGGGTTTTTTTAATTTTAACCAATATGGTTTTACTTCAGAGACACCAATGCTAACAGATGTGCAATCTGCCATTCTGGGAAAAAGGTTAGAGAGCAGTAGATTTTATTCAAGAATCAGGATGTTTAAGACCAAGACAGAAAAGATATTTAAATGCAAGCAGAAATAAGGAAGGAAAAGATGGAACGTTTCTGCTTCACCTGCAATAGTAAGGAAATTAAGACTCACAGAAGAGATGGGAGTAGAGTGAATGGAAGAGAAGAGGTCCAGACCTACGTTTCTCTAATACCAAACTCTTGGCAAGCAAGAGGCAACTGTAGCTGAAAAAATCCTTTTCTAGATCCTCACATTCTACCCCACGTGTCACCAGAAGAGCTAAGCCAGAGCGAGCACAGGCAGAAGGAACTCTGAGAAAGCAGATGTTAACAACCACCAGCAGGGGATACTGCTTTTACCATAGCTTTACAGAGTTCCATGTCCCACAGAACGGCTCAGACAAGAAATCTGAGCACACCTTACAACCCAAGCGTTAGGAACTCTGACCCATCTTCTCAGGCCTTGGAGGTCATGGGACCAAGTCCCAGCAAACCTATCAGGCCACTTCTGCTCCTAGGAAAATCCTACAAGAAGCCAGAAGTTATCCCTTTCCATATGTAAAACTCTACCAAGCTTACACCTTCCGCGGGATCTAGGAGATCAGTCAGTCACAACAAGCAGTAAACACCATCAGAGGATTATAAAGAACAGGTCTGGCCAAACTCTGCTGGTCTTCAGCAAAACTACACCGCAGAGAGCAGTTTATAAAAGAAGGAAAAAAGTACCCAGGACTCAAGTGACAAACTGTTAATGAAACTTGCATGGAATTTGAGGCACAGAGATTGAGGGTCTTTCACACAGTTGTGTTGCCTCCAGTAGAACCATTCATCAAAGGTACCTCGTGGTTCAAAGCTCTGCTTGCCTCTGGAAATTCTTAAATTCCCATCCTTCCTATTTCCTACAGCAAACTGTCCACAATGCAGCACTTCCTCACCAAACTCTTGGCAGACTGGTATGTCACTGAGGCACCTAACCCTGTATTAGGGGGGGGGAAAAAGTCTTAAATGTGGAAACATCTTTTTCCTCATAGGAGCTCAGCCACGGGCGAGGCAGGATAAAAATAGCCCTCATTGCAAACGAATTTTCCCTTACCTGTTCTTGCTCCTTCTGCATTTCTTGGCTGTTCTTAGACTTCTTTGGCTCAGAAGGGCCTGCAGAGCTGGAAAAAGTTGTTGGCAGCTTTGAGGATGGCGTATCTAACCCAAGGGATGGTGCAGCTAGAGAAGAGTCCCCCAGACGCTGTCCATCTCCAGAAAAAGGGACAAAGGGAGTAGACTCAGAGGAAGGACACAGCTCCTCCAGGCTGGCGGGAGATTCTCTAATCGAGTCTTGCTTGTCTGTGCAGCTGTTTAAAGACATGGCCACGTCCCTGTGGTCCAAGTCCTTTGGGAATGTGTTTGCTTGAGGTAGGGGCACATCCACGGCTCCTTCCACAGAGCCTGGCCCCACTGTTGGCTCATTACCCCGCACCGTGGCACCCACAGCTTCCTCCTGGCCAGATGAGCTGCATTTCTTCATGACAACTCTTAAAGAAGACACCAAAAGGAATAAAAGCAAAGTCATTTATCCTAGCAGTACTGCCCTCCCCGTTCTCAACGTGACCATGACACAAAGGCAACAGCTAGATTCAAATATACCCCTAATTTAATGATCTGCTTCCTCCAGACACTCACAAAGAACAAGCTCCAGTTGCTCTGAGGTTAAGGGTGGGGGGTCGGGAGCTTGTGCAAAAAAAAAAAACCCAAACAACCAACAAACCAACAGAAAAAAAACAAAAAACAGAACAGGAACTACCAGCTCCACAGGAAGAAAAGTGCCTTCCAGGAAAAAACAGCAGCCAGTTGTAAAGCACAGCTTCTAACCACTCCTGCTCTCTGTACATACTGCAAAGAACTGGCCAGAAGATCACAGAAAGGCTGTCCCTGTCCCCCACCTCACCCTCCCAAAGAGTCAGCAGGAGGCACTGCAGGGACTGGGAGCTTAATGCCTGAAATCCAAAGCAGGGAAGAATGAAGTGGTAGATGATTGTCCTCTCAGAAAGACTTCTAACTTTGAATTCTCTGTTTTACTCACAGGGGGGAGTAAAAAAAAAGAGCAGCAAACAAGCCCCTTTAATCTGCAGACAACTGGTCGGTGCCAGCATCTGCAGCTGTGGGAAGCACATCTGGGCAGCAGTTTCAGATAAACAGGCAAATGCAATAATTACTGAATGCCACGATGTTTGTCTTTTTGAACTTTTTTTCGTGTTTTTTTGGTGGATTGGGGTTTGTTTTTTTTCAGTATTTGAAACAAAACAAATTCACCACCAGAGTAGAAAGGAAAAACAAAGAACCCAAACTTCGCTCCTCCCAACCTGATGATGGCACTGCCTCCTGTCAGGCCAAGTGACTTCAGCGTTGTCTTCTCTAGGGCATCTTTCCCTGATACCTGCAACACAAACAGGAAAATAATTATGGCAACTGCCTATGGGAGAGCATTTAAAGTGCTCTTTGTAGAAAGAAGCCTGTAATCAAAGCAAACACCACACAGCACCAGAAGCAGCTCAAAACATACTCCTCCTGCAGTTGGAAGTGAGACCTGAGCCCATGGGTGTATTCACCTGCGCCACTTTACCAAATTCACTGCTTCTTAAATGATCTCAGTGAAGATGACCTACAGATATTCCCAAACTGGATCCCACCTCGGCAAAGCATTATTTTTCTGTCAGAAGTTAAATCACAGGCAACATCTCTGAGCTGAAAGACAGGCGATTGCATTACATGCACCTCCCATCTGCTTGTAATGACCTGTTCCAGAATAAAGTTGATTTGTCCACAGAGGTCAGTGGGAAGTGAAGGGGACAGCTAGGGAGAGCAGATTCCATAATACACACACACAAAATATTAAACAAAACATTAATAGCAAAAGATCAAAACACAGAGAAAAGCAAATATTTATTAAAATGAAACCACTGTTTTGACTCGAGCTTTGAAAGAAGTTGGAAAGAAAAACACAAACAGGTCATTGAGCTCATTTTATGGGCTCAGAGGTCTAAACGGCCCAGGGTTACGTTCCAAGAGAGCTTTTTTCCACACAGACACGTCATGCTTTGAAAAGACCAACATTTTTCTACTTCTCCTCTCAAGAAAGTTCAAAAGAAACACTTTCCAGGTTGGAAAGCAGAGGGGAGGCTTTCTTCTTCTTCTTTAGGGACAGAAGGACAAGAGACAGTTAAGAAGACTTTGCTGACCTACCTCATCTCTCATGTAGATGCAGACTGGAGAGAAGTCACTGTGCTGTTCCATAAACTCCCTGCAACAAAGAGCAAAATACTGCAGCATCTGGTTTCACAGTGGGCAGACTGTCCTGCGATTGTAGAGCAACAGTAAGAAGTGAAACCAGCCAGCAACACTCTCCTCCACAACAACCATTACACAGCTCACATTAGACACTGGGGAAAGACTCTGCTCCAGTGCATTCACTGCTGCTGAAACACAGCCCTAAAAGTTTAAAAACAAAGGAGAAATAATTACAGCTAATTCTCCAATTAGTCAACCTTACCACATAAATCTCAGCACATCATTCTTCATGTGCCTCAGTACCTGGTCTGGAACACAGCTTAACAACACTTGCTGATTTCAATCCCTTATCTAAATTCAACAGTTTATTATGGTTTTCCTTGGGGACAGGTCAGTTTCTTGCCGTGTACCCACAGCACCAACAGAATGAAATCCTGCTCTAAAGCAAATAGTCTGAGGACAAAGAAGTTGCCTGTCCTTGTGTCAGACATATTAAAAAAGAAAACAGAAAACACACACACCCTCCCAAAAACAACAACAACAAAAATACCCAGCAGAAGCTTTCAGATTCTGGAGACCAGGGACAAAACAAAGCCAAAGGAAAGGCTGCCACATTTAAGCATTCCAGTGAGGCAGGACACCGATTAGCAGTGATGCCAACTATCTGCAGAGGAAGACATAAGCAAAGGACTCCTAGCAGAGAAGGGGAAAAACTAGTAAGATGCTGCTCTTGATAAGATGCTACTCTTCCCATTTTCCTCTAGGTAAGCAAATCTGAGGCATTCAAGTAAAAGAGAACCTTTATTATTCACTTGATCAAACACCTAAGATGGACAAGGGAAAAACCAACCACTGCTTGTCTCAGTTCTCATCCATCCAAGACCACGCAATTTCCAAAGACAGTGGGCGTGGAAAACCCTACAACACCGTGCTCTTAGAGGAAAACAACAACAAATTCTAACACTTTTAGCAAGGAAACCTCAGATGAGTGTAGAAAAATAAAAAGCCTTAAAGAATCAACCACAACGTTTCACCAAAGCACTGAAATCGGTGAGAGGATTAGATGCAACAGCAGAGGAAACTCTCTTTTGTGTTGGTCCCCCCTTCAGCAAAGTGAAACTCAAACTGGAATCAGCTGAGAACGTGGCCAAACATGAAATTAAGAAAAATGGTTTGCTTCCCCCCACCAAGCACATCAATGGCAAAAAGGTGACCAGGAGAGCACTGTCCATGGCAAGACCGTGGTGGTTTGGAAAGGTAACTGGCTGATTGCTCACAAGCATTGTTTTCTAAAGCTTTAGATTCAAAGGTTTCAGCTTAACAGGGGAAACTACCAAACAAAAGGTAAAAAAGTTGCCCCAGGACATCCCCCACGGACACAACGAGAACTGAAGAGGTTTATTCTTCTCCATAACACTCCAGTAGCTCACCAGCACATTCTGTCCCGAGCCCTCTGTCATTTCAGTCACACCAGGACGTCCCTTGGTAGGAGCTGGTACGTACCATCTGCACTGCAACAGCTGTTCTATCCTCAAAGCAAAACAGCTGAAATTCTTCCTCAGAGTAAACTCCCTTGATCTTAGCGCTCCCTGGAGTCCGGTCTCTTGGGGAGGGGGGGAAAAATGGCTTTCCCCAACGCCTCACCCCACCAGGAAACAATCGCCATCACCTTGGGTGACTTGAAAAGAAGCCACCTCTCTGCAAATCAGCTAATGAAACCCACCTGAGCACCCATAACAAGGCAGCCCTGCTCCTCTCCTGAGGCCCCTGGGGCAGAGGTGGAAGCCCATCCCCTGAAGTCAGCCTCCAACCAGGATCAGCTGGATCCCTACAGGAATCCTCCATAAAAGTGGACAAAAGTTGAAGGACCACTGAGACGTGGAGGAAACAGTACAGGATCCCAGCAAAGGCAGACAAAACAGCCCAGAGGAATAAAAACCTGAACCTCAAGCTGCCTGTTTATCAGGAAAGGTGGATGATGGCCATTTCGGAGAGAAGCCAAGGCACAACGGAACAGGCGTCCTCACCTCACGGAGCCTCAAGAGAGCAAAACAATTTGACTTACACAACCTAGGGCAATTCACCTTTCCAAAACTGCTTTCCACTTCAATCCAAGCAACTCTTGGGTTAAAGAGCATTTTAAAAATGTATGGAAAATATCTGAACTTAATGAGCAAAGAGTCCTAGTCAGTGTCAAAATTGTCTTCAGTTGTCCAGGCTGCAATTACTTCTATGTAAAACAGCCTACAAAGCTGTGGAAGATGCCAGTCAAGCAAGAGAGGGAGACTGAAAACCAACAGTTCTCCCAGGCCTAATGCTAAAAGGGTACACAAAGCTTGTGCCCTCAACCATCTCTGCAGAACAGACTCCAAGGAAAGATCCCCCAGAGACTTATTTTTGTATAACTCTTGGAAGCCGTCAGGCTCCTCCTCCAGCTGCTGTTAATCCATGACATGCATTCACTGAGGCAAGCACACACATCAAACACACTGTCATTTCTTTGATGTACTGTTCTTCAGAAGGGGAACGGCAAGCAGATTAGATTCCTTCATGTAGTGATCTGACAGGGCCTGTAAACATCTTGTGCAAGGGCTGCCGCACGCTGAGAGGAGGAGCAGCCTCACAATAGCTTCCAGACCTTCTTCAGACCCAATTAGCCAAGATGGACGCTGGAAACCCAGGGGAAATTCCAGTGGATTTAGAATACTTCCCCTCACGCACTTAGAGCAGCTGAGCATTCCAGGAAAACGTCTCCAGTTGGAAAGTCAAAGGAAGGACTCAGCAGAAGTCAACAAGGAGCTGAGTACTTAGTCAACGGAGTCAACACACGGTGAAAAGCAGCAGAGCCCACAAGATCTCTATGGATGGCTACAGATGCAGCCTGTTCAGCGACTGTCACACACAGCATCTTTGCTGCTCGTTGAGCTTACCCAAGAGTTTGGAAAGTCCATCCAAACATCTGAGCACAGCTTCCAGCAGGCAGAACAGCTGTGTCTTATGAACTGAAGTTAACAACCCTTGGACACTGCAGCAGTTAGAATCTTAAGGAGAGCAGCACGTACATTAACTCTCAGTATTACAATAACCTGCCACAAATCAAACCACTCCAAAAGAGCACAACCAAAGAAATAACCAACTCCAGTCACACAACTCAACTGTGCAACCCTGACTTAATGAGGTAACGTCAGCCAGTTCAACCCCAGAACCGTGCTCCTCAAGCTATTTCAACTGCAGTGAGGAACCAGCAACTTTAAGCTTCAGTTAAAGTCATTAATGCCAGTGCATGTTAGTCTAGTACTAACACATACCCCCAACCAGGCAGTTACTACATCTCAGCTCCCAGGTGACAATTCATCATTTGGCATCCTGTAACTCGACCCTAAAATGTTGAGCTTGAGCTACAGCCACTGCACCATCATCCTTCTTACTGTCTCTTCAGATGCACATTTAACTGGTTTGAGAAATTAATAAAAATAGTTCAAATTAGCCCAAAACCATAGCACAGCAAGAGATTCAAATGCAAGAGAGCAACTAGCAGGTGAGGAATCTAAGAGAAAGAACAAGGTAGAGATACAGGATGTGGGGGAAAAAATTATCCAGAGAAAGGTAAAGCCAACTACAATAGGAAAAAATAAAATAAAATTGGAAATTCTGTTCAGAATAGAATGGCTGTCACAGCTTCAAGGCTTCATCTTCCAAGCCATGCCAAAATTAAAAGAACTGTCTCTAGAGGAAAGTTTATTAGTTTGACATTTCAAAACAATACAGTATTTTAAAGTCAAAACTGAAGACAAAAGAAAGCACTGAGTGTAGGCTGGACTCTAATAAAGACTTCTAACCCCTGTACAACTTCAATAAACGGAAGACCAGAAATTCTTCCATTTAAACAGGATCTAAATAGTCATTTGAAGATGCCACATTGGCCTGCTGAGAGCTCCAGGCTTCCCTCAAGAACTTGCACAACAGCAAAGCCTCAAAATCAACAGCAATTCGCTTAGGGAAAAAAAAACCAAAAGCAAACCCCAAACCTTCCCCACATGGAAGCACAGCACAGAAATCCTGGTGATGGAGGTAACTCCAGCTCCCATCTCAGCTCTGGCAGTAACCTGAGCAATCAGAATGAAACCACAGAGCCTGAGAACTGAAAAAGCAGGGAAAAAGGCAAAAGCTACGTTGTAAAGGAACCGTCACCTTGAAATAAATGCAAATTCTAACAAATCTGCAGGGTTTAGCTGGATCACCATAACAACTGACTGCTCTCATGAAGAGATACACCCAAACAAACCTTTTCTCACCATGCTACTCACCTGAGTTTTGCAAAATGGTGGAGAAGTTCCCACAAGGACTGTTGGCAGACAAACGTGTCTTGTAAACGGGACCCATCATCTAATTGCAACGCGATCCGGACCTAGAGGGAAAAACCAACCAAATCCATCTGAAAACTGAATAAACACCTTTTTTTTTTCCTTCACAACAACTTTCTTCAGTATTTCAATGACCTCTAGAACCCACTATCCAAAAGCACCGGGATTTCCACCTAAACACTTGCTGTAAAGGATTACATTACTTACAAATGCACTGGGTAGTCAAATGATTCTTTTGGAAGTTACTATTTAGAGCAGTTCTATTCTGCTACCTTTATGAACGTTATGTAGTAGGACCTTATGAGAGATGGTGTCAAAGGCCTTACTGAAGTCCAGGGAGACAACATCCACTACTCTCCTCTCACCTACCAGGCCAGTAATTTTGCCACAGAAGCTTATCAGGTTGGTCAAGCACAACCTCCCCTTCTTGAATCCATGCTGGCTACTCCTGATGATTTCCCTGGTGTTCCACGTGCCTGGAAATGGTTTCCAGGAGTAGCTGTTCCACTACCTTCCCAAAGACTGAGGTGAGGCTGACTCGCCTGTAGCTCCCTGTGTCCTTCTTGAAGGCAAGAGTGACATTTGCTATCCCCCAAGTCTTCAAGTACTCCTCCCTCAAGTACTCAGGAGTAGCCCTGCAGTCACATCTGCCAGCTCCCTCATTGCTCACGAGCGCATCCCATCAGGGCCCATGGACACACCAGTGTTCAGTTTGCACAAGTACTCCCTGACCCGACCCTCTTCCACCAAGAGTACATCTTCCTTGCTCCAGCCTTTCCCTATTCCCCCATCCCTCATTTTCACTCTCTGTAGGCTCCCTTTTTGTGTTTGAGTTGGCCAGGAGCTCCTTGTTCATCCATGCAGGCCTCCTGGTATTTTCATCTGACGTCCCACTCACTGGAACGGACCATCCTGAGCATGGAGGAGGCAATCCTTGAATATTAACCAGCTTTCTTGGGCCCCTCTGCCCTGCCATATCCTGAACTGAAAGATATTCAAAGAGCAAGGCAAGTGTCCCAAATAATGTGTCATCTCGAGTGGCTGAGATGTTCTGTTTGACACACACTGAAACTTTTCTGCAAGGGTCTTTGCAGCATCAACTGAATTCCAGTAACCCGGACAGGACTGATGCAGCTGTATAAACTCAAACACCAACCCAGGGCTCTGTCAAGTTAAGCATCAATTTGCAGAACAACTTCCCTGAGGCAGAACAAGCAGTGGATTTGCAAAGCCACACACAGGAACAAGGAATACAGCCCAAATTTATCCCTGATTTATTGAAGACCTAACCAACTCAGACCCACTCAGAGACTACAACTCACAAATGCTTCCTAACCACAAACTTTTGATGTACAATTTAAGAGTAAATTAATCAAAAGACTCAAAACTAACTCCAGACTCACGGTTACCAAAGTTCTTTAAACACCTGTAGAACAATAGGACATCAACAGCAGCTTGCTTTCATTCTGGTTTCATGTGTCCCTGCCAACAACCCCAGTGAATCCTCTCTCTGTCGGAGAGGAGTGTCAGAGCATAGATTCATAGAATCATTTAGGTTGGAAGAAACCCTTGGGATCATCCAGTCCAACCATCAGCCCTACTCTACAAGTTC
>VZTM01016973.1:208539-226389 GCA_013400555.1 Jacana jacana
CAGGTGCAGCGAGCGCCTCCCGCCAGCTCCGCCGCCTCTTCCGAACCCCCCCCTTCCCCTCCCGTCCCGTCCCGTCCCGGTGGAGCGCTAACGCCGCCCCGGCCCGTTTGTCCGCAGGTACTACCTGAAGGAGTCCAAGGGCAGCCGGCGGTGGCTGCTCTTCCTGGAAGGTGAGTCCCGGCGTCCCCCCCCCACTTCTGCCCCAGCGCCCCGCTGCCCGCGGCCCCTCGGGGCGGTTCGCTGAGCCCTCTCTCCCGCAGGGGGGTGGTACTGCTTCAACAGGGAGAACTGCGACACCCGCTACGACACCATGCGCCGCCTGATGAGCTCCCGGGAGTGGCCCGCGACACGAGTGGGTGAGTCCCGGGCCAGCCCTCACCCCTCCGCGGGACGGCCGTCGTGGCGGCGGTGGCGTCGTGGCGGGCACGTGGTTGCTGCCGTGTGACAGAGCCACCCGGGCAGTGTCATGGCTGGGGTCTCGGTGCTGCAGGAGGATGCCCCGTGCTGTGTGTCCCCCGCTGACACGTGTCCCCCCCATGCTGCATGTGCCCCCCTACAGTGCATGTTCCCCCCATGGCGTGTTCCCCGCTCGCTGGGGGTGTCACAGCCTGCACAGGAGTCCTGGACACGGGGTTGTCACTGTCAGACAGAGCCAAACTCCGGGTGCTGTGCTCCCTTTACTTCAAAGGCATGTGTGCACTCCCAAACCTGTCAGAGTTTGAAGCTTTTTTGGTGTTTAGGGGGCCCAGTGGTTCTCCCAGTCCTGTCTGCAGAGCTGTCCCCGTCCCTGTCCCTGACCCAAGCGCTTTCTGGCTCATGGTGGCACTGGGTGTGTGTTTCCACGGGCCCCACGTGTGTAGGGAGGAATCGGATCTGGCTTTTACCTGGGGCTTTTACCTTCCAACTCTTCCCTGCTTTAACGATGGCGTCGCGGCGCTGAACCGGCCGCAGAGGTTCCCTGTGTGCCAGCGCAGGTTTGGTGCCTGCGTCTCTCGGCGCGGTGTGTGCCGTGGAGTTACCCCGGATCCCACGCTCGGGGTGCTCCCGACTCAGCTCAGGAGGGTTGAGCTCCTCTCCCCGCTCTCCCTGCTCAGTTTCTGAACACCTAAACCTCCCGCCAGTCAGATCTTACAATTGCACGTGTTGGGATTCACCTCCCAGGGTTTGGGTTTTTGGGGTAAGTGCTTAATTTTGAGAGTGTGCCACAAGTTTGTTCTTCTCTGCACCAGAAGAGGCTTCTAGATTGGCTTCCTCTCTAAGTGTGAGCCAAATTCTGAAAGCTGCTTTTGTGCCCATCTGCAGGAACTGGGATCCTGTCATCGCAGCCGGAAGAGAACCCCCACTGGTGGAACGCAAACATGGTGTAAGGAGGGACAACGAGGGGAAACAGGGGGATACTTAAACTTCTTCTGGCTTGTAGGCTGGCAAGAAGGCTACAAAACCAGATTAATGCTAGCACTTGTGAGAGGAAATTGTATGTTGCCTCATTTGTGGCTCTAACAAGTAGCGCTGTCAAGATCTGGAGAAACTTAAGTCCAGTCTCCTTGGAGCTGTGGGCTGGTCTAATGGAGACAAACTGGGGATAGCTCAGGGAGCCTTCTGGAAGAGCTGAGGAGGCAAATCCTGTTGTGTGTGGTGGGCTGATGGTAGGTGACACGTTTGCCAATTGGAGAGGAACGTGGAGCAGCTCCTGCAGCTCAAAGAAGAGCCAGGAGAAAGACACCAGTGCGTGTACATGTTTGTGTAGGAGGGAAAAGCAGAAGAGAGGGGTGTTAATTTGCATTCTGTGAGCTGGAGACAAAAATGGGGAGATAACTTCATTCCTGCAAAAAACCTCCAGTGGCTGCAGCTGGTGTTTACGCTGGGTTGACAAGGTTTTGTCATTTTTCACGTGAAGAACTGGAGCACAGAGAGTTGGCTTCGGCAGGGTGTCCACCACAGCAGAGGGGCAGCGGAGGGCAAGATCTTGGCCCGGTGTTCTGCCCTCTGAGCTCTGTGCTGCGATTAGATCGATAAAAGGACACGTTATTTATTGATTGGACTCAGTACAACCGAGAAAAGCCAGTTAAAATTGTCTCCTGGTGTGCAAGAAGGTGAAGTGGTTTAACTGGACAAGAAACTCTTCCCTTTTGCCCTCCCCAGGGCTTAATTTCTGCGGTTCCTTGCCCCCGTCCTCACCCCTCCTCGCGTGTCAAAGGACCGTCAGTGCTCACACAGCTCTCTCTTACAGATTCATCCCGTATTGCTCAAGTGATGTTTGGAGCGGTGCCTCTTCCAAGTCTGAGAAAAGTGAGTGTTGCTGACGGGCTGTTGCTGCCCCAGACATCGCACGTTAAAGGATATGGCCAGACTTCTGTGAAACTACGTGAATGAAGAACAGGCTTTTTCTTGCTGAAGGGCAGGAAAGAATATCAAGCTACTTCCAGATAAAACATCCTGATCTCTTTAGCTGGGGCTGTTCTGACATAGTTCAGAGCCACCGCGTGCAGAGCTGTTACACTGGGGCAGTATGTGAGGATTAGAGGAAGCAAATTCCTTTTAGATGAATCCCCAGGTTCCAGCACACGGCAAATGAAAGGGTGTAGCTGAGGAGCCCTGGTTTGTCACATGCGACTTTGGCCTTTGACAGGAGCCCCTGTGTGTCAGGCTGATCCTGTCCACAGGTTTCTTTGGGAAAGGAAGAATAGTTTCTCTTAATACATGCATTGCCATCAACTGTCACTTTGATGATGATGGTGGAACCCTGGGAGTCTGCTTAGAGGACTCCTCTTCCCGAATAAGCCAGATTTCGTGCTAATGAATTGCTCTGCCTCATGCTTCTCTGGGTTTCCCAGCTTAAGCAGGATTGGTGTCTGCATGCAGTAGTGTCTGCAGAGACACCAGGGGCTTAGTTCTCCTCTGGTTTGGTCATGAAAGGCTTTCTTTGACCAGAATGGAATTAGTGTTGATGTACGGTGCTGTGAGCCCAAGATGATCCGTGATGTGGCACTGAAAAGGCAGAAGGTTAACGCTTGTCTTTGAGCTGGTCTGTGAGTTCTGGCCTTAAACCAGCTACTGTCTCCCTTGATGGTTCTTTCAGTAACTCTTGCCTTGAACAACTGGCCACTCATGGGTACCACAGGTACACTTCTGTCACACCAGAGGGACCTTTTCACTTCATCACGGCTTCTCATGCTTGTTCCCATGAAGCAGCTACACCTTCAGCACACCTGGTGCCTGTTGGTGGTGTGGAGGAGGTCTCTGTGGGTGTAATGTTTTGTGAGATGTTGCTCCTCCGAATGGGCTTTGTTACCTGGGGAAAAGGGGATGCAGTGAGTTGGAACTGAGGTCCTGGGTGGCAGGAAGGTGTGCCTGTTCCTCGTGTATCCAAGTTCCTCATGTACCCAGTGCTGCTTTCTTTGTTCTTCCTTCCTTTCTCCGAGATTACCCGTTTCTGAGCCCTGCTGTAGGAAGTGTCCTTGTTTTTCTGTGTATTCTGATCACTCCCTCTTCAGTGTTTCTCAGAGAAGCAAGTTTTGAACGCGTGGGAGTATCTCCTGTTGGATGTACTTGATATGGGTGGAGAAATGGGCTGGGTTTTGGTTCGTGATCCCTTCATAAAGCTCTTAAGCGTTTGTGGAGAGGAAACAAAAATCTTGGCCTGGCCAGGAAAGAGTTCTGTTGATCCTGAGCTTTCTCTTCCAGATGAATATGCCTTCATGGGAGCACTGATCATTCAGGAGGTTATAAAGGAGCTGGTGGGAAAAGGTCTGAGCACTGCAAAGGTGCTGCTGCTTGCGGGGAGCAGGTGGGTATCGACGAGATTGTCCTGTGGTGAGGACAGGAGATTTCCACAGCAGGAAGCTGTCAGGGAGGAGGTCTCAGCAGATCCCAGAAAACTTCTTCTAGGGGTAGAGTCACACACAGCAAACCCTGTACCTCTTCTCAGTTTTCTCCCTTCAGTGGTACAACGGGGGACAATGTAATTGTTACTTGGCTTTTGGTCCAGGTACACTTAAGAGAAAGTAACAACAAGGTAAAAGCTTGTTAAGAGGGAGGGAATGTCTTCCTTCTTCCCTGCATCAAGAGTGCCGGCTCCTGCTGGCCCACAGCGTGAGACACGTTCCTCTTGTCAGCAGATCTGGGACATCTGAATTGAAAAACCCCAGACTTGCCTGACGTGGGTGCCCCCAGATCACAGTGTGTTGCAGGACAGTGGGCACTGCACAGGGGTGGGTGTATTATAAACACTCCAGAGGGTGAATTTGTCTCACCTCGGGGGTTCTGAGCAGCCAGACCCCTGGCAAATGATGTAAAGCTTGTGTATTTCCCACATATATTGGGGTTTGAGGTGTCAGGCTGTTACTCAGCACTGCCTTTATTTCTGAGGAGGTCCCGGGTGGCAGGAAGGTGTGCATGTTCCTCATGTAAAGGAAATAACTCGCTGGCTGCCCCAGTAGCAGTGGGTTGTGCTGTGGGTCGGGGAGGTTGTCGCTGCTGTGGGAGGGTACGCGTGCTCCCGTGGCCGCAGCGTGGACGTTGCCCTTGCAGTGCTGGAGGGACGGGAGTGCTCCTCAACGTGGACCGGGTGGCAGAGCAGCTGGAGGAGATGGGTTATCAAGGGATTCAGGTGCGAGGTTTGGCAGACTCCGGATGGTTCCTGGATAACAAACAGTATCGCAGGACCGACTGCATCGACACCATAACGTGTGCTCCAACAGAAGCCATCAGAAGAGGAATAAGGTACAGTTGTATGCTCTGAAGTACAGTTTTACAGGAGGTTAGAGGGTGGAGATTGCCTCCTTCTTCTATCTGCCTTAATTTTGATACTTAAAGAGTATTTATCCCCTGCATCAGTGGTTTTTCAGTGGTTTTATTGCGAAAGACAATCATTTAAAATCTAGACATGCAAAAGAAGTGTACTCTGGATGCTCTAAAATGTGCTTATGGGACAATATATCCATGAAAGAGCTCTGCTCAGGAGGTTGGAACCACAGCCAGACCAGAAACAGACCGGGATATGAAAAGGCTGCTGTTAAGACTGTGCTATGACCTTGGTTCTGTTACTGGTTTATCTCTTAGGTACTGGAATGGCATCGTTCCTGAGCGCTGCAAACTGCAGTTTAAAGAGGGAGAGGAATGGAATTGCTTCTTTGGGTACAAGATTTACCCCACTCTTCGGTGTAAGTGTCAAAGGAGAGACATGAAGTGTATTCCAGGGTTTCCTCTCTATCCAAGGCTAACTTAGAGCAATTCCTTTTCCGATTTTTTTTGTCTCCCAAGGTCCAGTCTTCGTTGTCCAGTGGCTCTTTGATGAGGCCCAGCTTACCGTAGACAACGTGCACCTCACTGGGCAGCCTGTTCAGGAGGGGCAGTGGCTCTACATCCAGAATCTGGGTAGGGAGCTGAGAAACACCTTGAAAGATGTGACGTAAGTATTTCAGTGAGGAGAATCTGGCACGTTTGTTTATGAGGCACGTTCCCACCCGGTATCCTAGCAGCGCCTCTCAGATCTCTGCGGAAATGGAGGCTGGAAATTTGGTAACTATTATTTAGTCTGCATCAAGAACCTCGCCTTTTTCCATTCCTGGATAAGTGCAAAGCAGTTAACCTCCCCCTTCCCAGTTATCAGCTGCCCTTTGCTATCGATAGGAACGTGTGTGGTTTTTCCTCCTGGACCTCCAAGGTGAGGTCTGAGACTCCTCGCCGTCGCGCAGCCATTCGCCTCGCGGGGACGGGACGGTGTGAAAAGCGCTGATGGTAAAAGATCTGGAGGGTGGAGGAGGCAGCAGAGGAGGCAGAGGATGGATGAGGCAGCAGTAAACGTGCCCCTCTTGCTTCCTGCCTTCAGGAGTCTTTTGTGCAGTTAGGAAGGATCCTTTTCTTCTGGATATCTTCCAGTCCAGAGGGGTTTTATGCCGGGGGCAGCCAAAATTCCACCCTCTACCTAGTCCGGAAGGTTCTATTTAGCAGGAGGTGCTTTGTCCTTCCAAGACCTAATCCTTGTTTCCTTTTTCCCTTCAGCGCTAGCTTTGCTCCTGCCTGTTTGTCTCATGAGATCATTACACGCAAGTGAGTGCTTTTGCAGATTCTATGCGAGGTCAACGGGGAAGCGGGAGGGGAAGGAGCCCCCTTCGTCAGCCCCGGCCCCTGACGCCCTCGGGGTTGGGGTGGGGGGTTTGTCTTTGCAGCCACTGGACGGACATCCAGGTGAAGGGGACGTCGTTACCCCGCGCCCTGCACTGTTGGGATCGGAGCCTCCACGAGAGCAATAAAAACGGGAAGGCCCCTCTGAAAGGCTGCCCCATTCACCTGATCGACAGCTGCCCGTGGCCCCACTGCAACCCCTCCTGCCCCACCATCAGGGACCAGTTCACGGGGCAGGAGATGAACGTCATCCAGTTCCTCATGCACATGGGCTTCGACGTTCAGAAGATGGCACAGCAGCAGGGCCTGGAGCCCAGCAAACTCCTGGGAATGCTCAGCAGCGGTAACTAGGAAGGGGGCTGCGGAGGGGCCAGAGCCATGAGGTCGGGGGAGACTCCAGGCCCTTCTCCCACACTTTCTAACCTTCCTCCTTACGCTCATGCAGGCAGACGCACGCTCACACCCACGCATGCTCACACCTGTACAACCCCCGTGCTCCCACACTCTTGCACACTTAGGATGTGTCAAGGGGAAAAAAAAAAAGCAAGCAAACAAAAAAACCCCAAAAAAGGCAATTTCTTGCTTCCACTATTTGACTGGAACTCGTTGCCTCCAGACTCCAGGGCTCAGTTTCAGCCGTTCACACCCTGTGTTAGCACAAGGCGATCTGATACAGGGAGTAGCAAAGCCATAAATAGCAGCAATGAGAACCTTTCCCCAGGTCTGGGACTTCTTCCCTTGCCATGAATTTTACATCATAGACTTGATACAAGTGGTGAAAAAAAAAAAAAGCAAGCAAGCACTGGATTTCTTTTGTCCCAACTAGAAGCGAAGGAGCGGCGACACGGCTTCCTGGAGGTCAGCATCTCACCATGAGTCCTAACCTACAAACCCAGGACACGTGCTAGGGATGGACACTCTTGTACTCAATTTACTTTCCTATTATTTTATAAAATGACTTTTTTATTACTTTTTTTTTTTTTTTTTAAACTAAGCAAGAAATATAAATGATATTGTTTTGTAACATATTTTTTTTAAATAATGAAGAAACCTCTTGCTACTTTGGCAACGTGGACATATTTATTTTAATATGTAAAACGCTATTTATAAGGGCTGACCGGAGAACCATAGGTATGTCTTTGTAAAGTTGTATATGCTGCTCATTTGGATGGGTTATCCTTGTGATCACTTGTGCCTGGGAGAGGGCTGAGGGTGGTATTGACGTTTCGTAATAATTAGACTTCTGTGTTCCCCTTGCAGTTGGCTTTGTCCTTGTTGCTCTCGTGAGAGGTTGTAAAACGAGGTCTAAGTACAGAGATTTTCACCCAGCGTTGATGTTTGCGTACTTGGGCGGCATTTTGAGCTTGGCTGTCATTTGCTAGGTGTCCAGGGTGTGGGGATGCATGGAGCACGGAGCTCCCCAGATGCAGGGAGGTCTGGTTTTGCAGCAAAGGCCTCTCTTCTAGCGAGAGAAATGTTTGGTGAGACCGTCTGGCCTGTCTTACAATGGGGAACATTTGGGATGTAAAAGGCAGAGAACACAAGACAAGCACCAACATATTTTATCTGGGTCCAGCACAGGGCCACGAAGATGCTCAGAGGGCTGGAGCCCCTCTGCTGTGAAGACAGACTGGGAGAGCTGGGGTTGTTCAGCCTGGAGAAGAGAAGGTCCTGGGGAGACCTTAGAGCAGCCTTCCAGTATCTGAAGGGGCTATGGGAGAGCTGGGGAGGGACTCTGTCAGAAAGTGTAGTGACAGGCCAAAGGAGTAATGGCTTTAAATTAGAAGAGGGGAGATTTAGATTAGATACTAGGAAGAAAATCTTTCCTGGGAGGGTGGTGAGACACTGGAAGAGGTTGCCCAGAGAAATTGTGGCTGCCCCATCCCTGGGAGTGTTGAAGGCCAGGCTGGATGGGGCTTTGAGCAACCTGGTCTGGTGGGAGGTGTCCCTGCCCAGGGCAGGGGGGTTGGAACTCTTGGATGATCTTGAAGGTCCCTTCCAACTCTAACCACTGTATGATTCTGTGATTCGAGTCCAGCGAATACACCCTCCTCGGAGCAGGGAGTCCCCGTTGGTGGTGATGGGAGGAGAAAGTGGGAGGGGTTGGGAACCTGTGGCCAAAGAGAGAGGGAGTGGGAGACCCATCCATGGTGGGGAAAGCGCTTTTCACTGCTCCGTGTGTGGCTGCCGCAGAGAAGCCCCGTTCAAGGAGCGTAATTACATCCTTCCTGAGGGAGTCCCTGGTAGCGAGTGGGCATTTGCTGGCACTTGTGTAAATGGATTTAGAGGGTGTTAGGCCACAGAAAATCAGGGCTTAATTTTAGAATTCCATGCATTTTCAAGATGGGTAAGATGGTGCCGGTGTTGGTACCATCCATTGTCTTAGGTGAGTAAAACCAAAAATGAATAAAATCATGGTTGGTTCCTTTCCTGGGGCTTTGGCAGCCGGGCAGCGCCGGGCAGGGAGTCCTGCTGGGCAAGGTGGGGTTTAGTGCACGTTTAAGATAGAAAAAAAGGAGCTAAAGAGAAAATGAAGGGTGCTCCCAGCAGAGCTGAAATGTGGGAGAACTGCCTGTGGAGCTTCCCTAGGAGCAACCCAGGGATTACTAATAATCTTTTTTAAATTGAGAAGTAAAATTGTGATTACAGTCTTTTCACACCACCAAGTTAAGAAGCTTCTTCAGCGCAGGCAACGCTTGGAAAAGCATCCAGGAAGGCGAGATCCCTTCGAGGCTGGAGTCAGGAGGAGTCAAAGTGCTGGTACTCAGGCAGCAGCCAGAATTCCTGCTGGGCACTGGGGTCGTTGGCTGGGAGCAGCCAGGGAACTGCTGGGCGTCAGCCCTTGGCATGGTGACTGTAGAGGAGGTGACACACCTGGAGACGTGGCCAGTGCCCTGGGCTGTGCCCAGCAAGGTATTTCTACTGGGAAACAGTAAAAGTGTAAACACCACTGTTGGAAGTTTGGAATACAGAGCTGGTTACACAGCTACAGGTGAATTAGTTCTAAAACATTAATTCAAAGGTTAATTTCTAAAAGGCAAAGAATGGAGGAGATAATTTCTGTGCAAGCACAAGAAAAAAATCCCTGGGAATGAGGGATGGCTCTTTTGGCTGGGTGTGCCACTTGCAACAGCTTTTTTAAATGGCTCAGAAATATTTTTAAAGGGGAACTTGAGAGAAATTATACAGTGTCATTGCAAGTTATAACTGGAAACTGGGATCTGTAACCCAGGAAGTCACATCCAGCTCTATACTTCTTGTACTCGTGCAATAAATACAATTTTTTGCCAGGCCTTTGTAAAACTGGCACTTCCAAGTTTATCCCCAGTGACATCTGCTGTGTGGAAGCCAGTGGCAAAAAAGGGCAAGACTGGAAAAAAAACCAGTACAATGTGTTTGTCCACTCAGATCTTACAGATGGGATGCTTTCCCTCTGAGAGACAAAACTTGCCTTCTGCTAGAGGTGAAGGATTAACATCAGTCAGGAGGGGCCAGACCTCGGGGTGAGAGCACCTGCACCCGGGGCTCCTTGGCTCCCGCTGCGTTTCCTGCTTGTTGTGATGTTAATTGTGCAACTCTCACCCCAAACGAATGCAGGTTTTCTACATTTAGCACCAGAAGCCTTTTTAAGGAAAATGCGAGGCATTTTGGTGAAAGGGACCCCGAGTGAGCTTACAAGAAGGTGACAGAGCCCGAAGGTGGGCAGGTTTTATCTTAACATCCACGGGATTGTAGCGTTCTCCTGCGAATCATTCCACAGACCCTGCAGAACCCTAGGGGAGCTGCTGGAGAGCTGCAGCCACTGCTTGCTGTTCCAGCTGCAGCCCACGGATGCCTCTGCCTGCTTCTGGTCTCCAGCCACAGCTGGATTCACAAGAGACTGTCAGCAACTTCACTAGTTCCTGGCCAAGCCCCTGGTCCTGGCCTCGTTGGTCGGTGCCACCCGTGCGCGTCTGTTGGGCACGTCAGACCAGTGACGTCTCCAGCTTAAAAATAATCCCTGTCAGGTGCAAGTTTTCTGCTGCTCTTTTTTAAATCTGAGCCCCGTGCCCTGATGAAGCTCGACGAGCAGTCGTGCTCACGAGACGTGTGAGAGCAAGGTGGGAACCAGCAGCCAGGCCGAGACCCATGATGGCGCCTCCGAAGCCCAGCGTGTCCAAGCAGGGACACCATGAAGCCATGCGTCCCAGTAGCATCAAGCTGCTGCAGTGAGGTCCAGGCTGGGTCCCACCAGTGCCAGCAGACCCCACTGGTAGCAGATCACTGGGAATGGGTGTTCTTCAGGGGGGCTGGGGGCTTTCAGCTGCCTGAGGTCCCCAAGTCCCCACCCACAGCACCAGGGAGGGCTGGGTTTTAGGGCTACAAAGATGATTCGGAGTCTAGAACATCTCTCTGATGAGGAAAGGCTGAGGGAATGGGGTCATATTAGTCTGGAGAAGAGAAGACTGAGAAGGGATCTGATCAACACCTAGAAATACTTCAAGGGTGGGTGTCAGGAGGGTGGGGCCAGGCTTTTTTCAGTGGTGCCCAGTGACAGGACAAGAGGGAACTGGCACGAACTTGAACATAAGTTTCATCGCAAAACAAAGAGGAACTTCTTTCTGAGGGTGGCAGAGCCCTGGCAGAGGCTGCCCAGAGAGGTGGTGGAGTCTCCATCTCTGGAGACATTCAAACCCTGCCTGGACACATTCCTGTGGGACCTGCTCTGGGTGGACCTGCTTTGGCAGGGGGTTGGACTAGATGATCTCTAGAGGACTGGAGAAACCCTGGCTGGACCAGAGCCACAGACCAAGGTCACAAGCAGGAGTAGACGCTTTCTTGTCAGCTCTTCATGAAAATATCTGCACTGTGTGTGGTGATTCACTGGTAGGTGTCTCATCATTACATTAACATACAAATAAGAAGCTATGATATTAAGCAATTATTATTGTTACCAAGCATGAGGGTCGTTGGGACATTACAGGCTTTATCACCACAGCTGATGCCCACCTTGGCCCATTCAGAAGGTTTTTAGGACTCTGGGCTGGATTGTCCCTGGGTCAGGCTGCTCTTCCACAGAGCTCCTGGATCACCCTGCAGTTGTACTGGGACCAGTACAGGGAGGCCTGCTCTGAAGATGAGGATTCAGCAGTGCTGCCATGAGGTAATTGAGGAATTTTTCTATTATGTTGCGCTATTCATTTTTCCCATTTTGAAACTACATCAGAAATTTTCTTTGGGGCTTTTGGAGGAAGAATTGAGAGACTTTTGGGCAGAGGCCAAGTTTGGGGAAGCTTATACCAAAAATGGCTACCTGGGAAAGCTTGATCCGACAGGAGGGAGGGTCGGACACTGAAATCCGTGTTCCAAATCAGAGCTAAGAATATCAAAGCCTTTTTTTTTTGCTGTTCACAATCACACTTGGTTTTGGCATTCTGAGGTACAAGAATAACCAGCTCCTGTGTAAGTAAAACAGAGACAGGGAAGAGTTTCAGGAGACGGTGAGGACTGGGGCTCGAAATCTTCACAGCCACACGCTCATGCGGACGCCCAGAGCTCAGCAGGTAAATATATTACTGCTCCAGATAAAAGCTGACTCATTTTGCTGCATTTCACCGGAGCCTCTGGCCTAAATCTTTTTATAGGGCTCGTGATGCCTTTGGGCTTGTGCCCCTGCTCAGGGGGCCTGGGATCTGCAGGACCGAGCTCCCATTCCTGTCAGCGTGGCTGGATCCCAGCCCAATTACCCCCACCGAAGGGTGGCTGCAGGGGAACAGCAGCATCCAGGGAACCCCAGAGCGGCCAGAGGAGCAGCAGAAGGATCATCGGGAGCCTCTGGTGGGGCTCGCAGCTTCAGTGTTAAATAACACCCGTTCGCAGCAGTTGAGGGGGGCAGGACTCATTCCAGGACTATTAATATAGCCCCTATTTATACTCCTGGGCTCCTGCAATCAGTGCAGCGGAGAGCTACAGCTGCAGAGCTCAAAGGGAATAAATGTCAGCCTGCGGGGAGAAAGCGATCCTTTCGGCCATCATACAGGAGAGGAGACAGTGAAAGGACAGAGCTCGGGGCAGGTCTCGGACCCCGGAGAGCGGAGGGAGCTGATGGCAGCACCCTGAGGTTGCAGCCGGTGGGCAGAGCCAGCCATAACATCCCTCAGCCGGCAAGTCTGCGCCGAGAGGCGGCCAGAAACGCAGACTCAGCGTCACAGGCAGCACCTCTGGCACCGGGAGAGACAAAGCAGGGATTCAAGCTGCTGCTCGGCTCATCCAGCACCTGGAGTGACTCAGGACAAAGCAGCAAAACCCAGAAAGGACATATTGGAGGGGGCTTTAGCTGCACTGGAAAGATGATGGAGAGCACAGGAGGGCCGTACCTGAACACGGCTGCTGTGACGTCCCCTGTGGGAATAGCTCGTTTGCTGCAGATGACATTGGGATGCGCCACGTTCAGCCTGGTGGCCCACCAGGGGGGATTCAGCGCCGCCTACGGCACCTTCTGCATGTTTGTCTGGACCTTCTGCTTCGCCGTCACCGTCTTCATCATCGCCTGCGAATTCACGCACCTGCACAGCTGCCTGAGCCTTTCCTGGGGGAACTTCACCGCTGCCTTCGCCATGCTCGCCACGCTCATGTCTGTCACGGCGGCGGTCATTTACCCGCTCTACTTCGTCCAGCTGGAATGTTATCCCATCGGCTGTGAGGTGAGGGACTTCCGCATCGCCGCCAGCGTCTTCGCCGGCCTCCTCTTCTTCGCCTACGCCGCTGAGGTGTTCTTAACCCGGGCAAAGCCGGGACAAGTCACCAGCTACATGGCCACCGTCTCGGGGCTCCTGAAAATTGTGCAGGCCTTTGTGGCCTGCATCATCTTTGGGGCTCTGGTGAACGACAGCCAGTACGGCAAATACGTGGCCACGCAGTGGTGCGTGGCCGTCTACAGCTTCTGCTTCGTGGTGACAGTGGTGGTGGTGGCCTTCAGCGTCACAGGTAAGACGGCCTTGCTGTGGTTCCCCTTTGAGCGCTCCGTGGTCATCTACACCTTTGGGGCCGTGCTGCTCTACGTGAGCGCAGCCGTCATCTGGCCCGTGTTCTGCTTCGACAGCAAGTATGGCTCCCCGCGGCGCCCCGGCCTCTGCGCCAAGGGCAGGTGTCCCTGGGACAGCCAGCTGGTCATCGCCATCTTCACCTACGTCAACCTGCTGCTCTATGTCGTGGACCTGGCCTACTCCCAGCGCATCCGCTTCGTCTCGCACTTCTGAGCTGTGGCTCTGCCACTGCAAAGCCACCCCAGCCCCATGAGGGACGATGACCATCGGGGACACGGGGAAGGGACAAGTGCAAGAACCATCAACCAAACATCAACTAGGGCAACAAAGATGATTAAGGGGTTGGAGCACCTCCCTGATGAGGAAGAGCTGGGACTCTTTAGCCTGGAGAAGGCTGAGGGGAGACCTTATTCATGCTTATAAGTATCTGAAGGGTGGGCTGAAGGAGGATGGAGCCGGACTCTTTTCAGTGGTTCCTAGTGACAGGACGAGGGGCAATGGGCACAAGCTGGAACATGGGAAATTACATTCAAATTGGAGAAAAAACTTATTTCTGGTGAGGGTGACAGAGCACTGGACCAGGCTGCCCAGGGAGGGTGTGGAGTCCCCTTCTCTGGAGACCTTCAAGCCCTGCCTGGATGCAGCCCTGAGTGATGTGCTCTGGGCAACCCTGCTTTGGCAGGGGAGTGGGACTGGATGAGCTCTAGAGGTCCCTTCCAACACGGACAATTCCATGATTCTGTGATTTGAGGTCAAGACTGACTGGTCCAGCAAATTAATGACCTGTGGCTGCAGCTAATGCTGGAAAAAGCCCACATCCCCTAAAGTCCAACATCTGCCACAGCTGCCTGGTTCCAGAGTGGAGAAACAGTGCTGCTCAGAGTGTGCAAAATGGCCTCTCATCCCCGGGCCACAGAAGCAGTTGCTGCAACAGCAGGTCTGCAGGCGACGGGGGTCGCTGAGCCAAATATTAGGAAAGACAGCAAAGTGTTTTGAAACTCTTACCAACGCTTAACCGTAACCAAGTGACTACCCAGGAAGTGGGAAAGTTAAAAGCTGCATCAAGGAACAGCAGTTCTGGGGATGAAAAACAATCCCTCGGAGTTTGGGTTAGGTTGGGCTGTGTGGTGAGATGGGAAATGCTTGCAAGTGTGGGAAATTCCAGTGGGGATGTTTTGGAGAAGAACAGCATCGCTGTAATAGTATTTTGAAGATTAGCACTCCTTTCCCTTCCTCTCCTCCCCCTGGCTGTTTAGCACAGGAAAGATTAAAAACAAAAAAAAGACTATCCTCAAGCCATCCCCTCCGGGGGGAAGCAGGGGATAGTCCTGTTTAGCAAACAGGGAGCCCTTACAGAAATACAGAGATATCGAGGTGCTGGAGCGAGTGCAGAGGAGGGCAACAAAGCTGGTGAGAGGCCTGGAGAACAAGGCTTATGAGGATGGATTGAGGGANTTTGCCAAACCGGGGCTCCGCTGCCAAGAAACCGGGCGCAGAACGGGGACGAACCGCAGAATAACCGCACGTCACTCGACATCCTCCCTCCAGCGGGACCAGAGGGTACCTTGGCACGTGCTTTGTCTCGGTTCACGTGCCACCGGCTCTCCCTGCTGCCGCCAGGAGCTCTTTTTCAAGCTTACAGAGAAATTCTGGGGGAGAGGAAGGAGGGATGCGGAGATGAACTGATCTCTCAGCGCTGCCTAAAAGAGCGGGGTGGGGGGTGGGACACGGATGGGACAAAACTGGTGTAGGATGGGGACAAAACTTGGGTGGAACAGTGACAAATCGTGAGCGCTGCCCCGGAGCGGAGCAGGAGGCGAGGATTCCCGAGCTCTCTGCGTCACCCACGAGCTGCATTTCTCTGGCCCATCCCTGACAAAACACCCCTTTGAAGTCCCACATTGCATAGCTCGGATTTCAAGCTTAATAGGGAGAAATGTTCCTCCTTTCTGATCCAGGGAGAAACCAAAGCCCTCGGAGGGCTTGTGCTTTCTGCAGATGGGGTAGGTCTGATTAAAATCCGAAGTAGCTGACTGTCAGAAGCAAGGTTTATTTTTTTAAGGGAGTTAAAATAAAGCCGAACGGCAGACTCATATGCTCCATCTCCAGAGGTTTTGTGTGCTTTCATCTTGCTCTCCACACAGCTTCTGCTCCACCAGGCATAGCCCTTCGGCTCTCTGCTGGGAAGCAGGGATCACTCTGTTTTGATGTAGGAAGCCTGAATGCAGCCCCCCTCCAAAAGTATATAGGCAAGACAGCCGAGGCCTCTGACTGACATTCTTGGGAGCAGAGTCACTCAGGAAAAAGGAAAGCAACTTATTTCTCATCAGTGCTTAGTAAGGGGTTTGAAAATCAAAGGGGAAAATGGTCGGGACTGATCCTGGTGATTAATTCTGCTACTGAGTAAGAAGCAGCCTTCAGCAGTGGGAATTATGAGCCCGTGGAACGGGTCAAGGATCAGCACCCAGCGTCAAGGGCATGTGGAGAACAGTCTCCTACGGGTTGAGGGGGGCAAAGAGCCTCCCAAAGTGGGGAACAGCCTTCCAGGCATTCTCCTCTCCCACACGTCCCCGTTAAGGTCAGGAAGCCTGGATGGTAATGGTCCAAGAGGCAGGGCAAGACCCAAGACTGTCTGCTGCAGGTGTAAAACAGGGTATTTGAGAGCTCCATGTCTTAGCACCCAAAGAAATTAAGGGGTTCTGCAGACAAGAAACACGAACCTGGGTGAAATACATCTTTTCTATTGCAGGAGGTGCTGCACAAAAGTAACCTTGAGCATTTGTGATGTGTTCTTTTTTTAAACATGTCAAACTGGGCAAATTAAGCTGTGTCACACCTGAAAAGTATGTGTTTTTTATCATTAATATTATTATTATTACTGAGTCAAAGAGGTGACTGCAACACATCATGGCTTCTCCTACAGAATCCAACCTGCTGAGCCCGGGAATGTTGCTCTATGGATTTGCTTTTCTGTGGAGGAAAGGGATTTGGGTCTGTTCAGTCTGGAGAAGAGAAGACTGAGGGGGGATCTGATCAACTTCTAGAAATACTTCAAGGGTGGGTGTCAGGAGGATGGGGCCAGGATTTTTTCTATGGTGCCCAGCGACAGGACAAGAGAGAACAGGCATGAACTTGACCATAAGAAGTTCCATCTAAAAACAAGGAGGAACTTGTTTGCTGTGAGGGTGGCAGAGCCCTGGCAGAGGCTGCCCAGAGAGATGGTGGAGTCTCCATCTCTGGAGACATTCAAACCCTGCCTGGACACATTCCTGTGGGACCTGCTCTGGGTGGACCTGCTTTGGCAGGGGGTTGGACTGGGTGATCTCCAGAGGTCCCTTCCAACCCCATAGCATTCTGTGATTCTGTAGCCCCCAGGATGTCTCTGAGGGACTGGGAGGGGGGGCAGAGCCAGGGCTGGCAGTGGCTGTGGCTCCCAGGGGTGATGCTGCATCGTTGGGGCAGGGGGTCTGTAGGAAGGTCCTCGTGCTTCTTCAGCCCGGTGTTTGCTTGCTTTTTGCTGTGCAGAGTTTGTACCAAGTAGGAGCCATCAGCAGGAACAGGGGAAAACCTGCTAATGCCACAAGTTGATGCCACTTACACGGACATAAAGAATGGCCCAAGAGAAACAGGTAACTGGGAAACAATGGGGGTGAAGTTTGGTGCCTCCACAATGAGGAGGGAATAGAATTTACCATGGAAATGATGATCCCACTGACCGGAGGAGTGGAAAGACAAGTGATTGCCAAGAACAGCGTGTTCAGATTTAGCTTTCTCATCTGCCAGCCAAAGACTGAGCAAAAAATGTCAGCATGGTCAAAATGGCAAAAAAAAAAAAAAATAAAAAAAAGATTGTGTGGACAACAATCCACCCTGTTGGGAGGAAAAAAAAAATATAAAAAAATCAAAACCTCATGCTCCAGTGGTTAAAGCACTCACTAACCAGTGGAAAGTATGAGATTACCCAATCTAGGACAGAGAACACCCCATATCTGCTTAACACGGTTCTAACAACCAACCCTGCCCCGGCTGAGTTAATTAAAACCCCCTTTATTTCCAGATCTCCCCGTTCCCTCAATTAACGTATCACGTAACTCCTCTGCTGCCGCATCCCCCCCCGCCAGCCTCGGCTTTGGGTCATCTCAGGTGGGAACCTGAGTTACAGGTTTGTGTGTGCAACAACCTAGAGAGCTCCTGGAGGATCCCACCCCAAGGGGTATGTACACCCACCCCCCACCCCCCTCTAATCTGAGTCTTTAATGGATTAGTAATGGTTTATTAGAAGGGTGGTGGTCAGTAGGTGGAGAGAGGTTCTCCTCCCCCTCTACTCTGCCCTGGTGAGACCCCATCTGGAATATGGTGTCCAGTGCTGGGCCCCTCAGTTCCAGAAGGGCAGGGAACTGCTGNTGTCTTCTCTGGCCGAAGACTCAGACTGGCTGCAGACTCCGGCTGAGGAGTCAGTGGCCCCGAACAGACGTTTAGGGCCGTTCCTCGACGGGAATGTGCGGGACCCGTTTCACACCGCCCCATTCCCCACCCTCCGCCTCCAGAACCCCACTGGGGCCCAGGAACGAGCTTCGGACCGGGAACCGACTGGCGACGCCCGGGCGAGGCAGCGGCCACTCGGAGCCCGGGTGATGCTCCGGCGGAACCGCTCGGTGCCCCCTCCCGGGGAGGCAGCGCCCGGCCACCGGCGCCTCCC
>VZTM01016973.1:246106-258749 GCA_013400555.1 Jacana jacana
CCGGGACGGTCCCCCGTCAAGCGCTGCCCGGGTGAAGGTCACCTCCTGCCGCTGCCCCACGTCCCCGCACTGAGCGGCCGTTGTCTTTCTAGCTATGACATGGTGCACTATGGCCACTCCAACCAGCTGCGCCAGGCCCGCGCCATGGGAGATTATCTGATTGTTGGAGTCCACACGGACGGTAAGAGGTTTTCTCAGCTTTTCACCTCCTGCTGCCTCTAGAATCGCCGGCGACGTTAGCCCCGGGAGAAAGGGAGACGTCTCCCTGCGTCTCCTCGGGGAGCAGCAGCCTCCGAAAAGAAGGTGTCCTCCCTTTGGCTTGCCCTGGGGCGAGGCGGTTCAGGGCTTGCAGGCTGCCTGTGAGGTGGGACAGGATGGAAGGGTAGTGGTTTTAAGTTGAAAGAGGGGAGATTTAGATCAGATACCGGAAAGATGTTCTTTGCTGTGAAGGTGGTGAGACCCCCCGGCCCGGGTTGCCCAGAGAAGCTGTGGCTGCCCCATCCCTGGAAGGGTTCAAGGCCAGGTTGGACGTGGCAACCTGGTCTGGTGGGAGGTGTCCTTGCCCAGGGCAGGACTCGGTGATCTTTTAAGTTCCCTTCCAACTCTAGCAACTCCGTGATTCTATGGTCTGTGTTCTGTGCTGTAAAAACAACTGAACCGGTTGAAGCTGCCCAGGGAGGTGGTGGAGTCCCCATCCCTGACTGTGTTTCAGAGTAGATTGGATGTGGTGCTGAGGGATCTGGTGTAGGGGAGAACTTGTAGAGTGGGGCTGATGGTTGGACTTGATGATCCCAAGGGTCTCTTCCAGCCTATAGGATTCTGTGATAAAATCCATCTGGTTTGCAGGTTCAAACTGCCCCAGGAGGCCCCTGTGGTCTCCCCAGTAGGAAGTGTCTGGGTACAGTGGGGCACAGAGACCTGAGTGAATTCCAGGGCCCTTGTTACACACTCAATGCAACTGAATTCAAATCTTTCCTGACCTAGCCTGGGGCATCCTTCTCCTCCACAAGCCAGTCCTGGCTGAGTTTAGGCCTGCAGTGAAGTTCACCCACCCGTGAAATGAGTGTGGCTCCCGTAGGTGGGCACCTTTGTAGCTGCAGTAGACGCTTCTAACTGGGTTTCTCTGTTTCTCACCCAGAGGAGATTGCCAAGCACAAGGGCCCTCCTGTCTTTACGCAGGAGGAGAGGTACAAAATGGTGCAAGCCATCAAGTGGGTGGATGAGATTGCTCCAGGAGCTCCCTATGTCACCACGCTGGAAACCCTGGACAAGTATAACTGTGACTTCTGCGTGCACGGTGGTGAGTGCTATTTGGAGGCGATACTTGTGTTAACACAGACCTTCTGGGGCTCGTGTGCTCTACTTTTCCCTGCTGGCAAATGGAGGAATGTTCTGGCCATTGACACATCCTGGTGTATGGATGTCTGCTCTGGGCAGCACGGCCACTCTTGGCATTCTGGGGAAATACGTCTGTGTGCCAGGCACCCTCAGAGTGGCCAGATCCCTTGGGTTTAGGCACCCCTTTCGCTTACAGAGGTGAAACACCTTGCCTGACAGTTCTCCTGAGGCTGCCCTTAGCACAAGCAGAAATTTCTGCACAGGGAAAAGTCATTTGCAAAACTTAAACGTAAAAAACACCGTTAAAAAGGTAAGTGTGCGGAAATACAGTCGTGTTTATATCTGATTATCCCGGGATGAGATCAGATCCGAAAAGCTTCTCTCCTTATCTAGCTGATAAGCTGGTCAAGGGCTTAAGCTGGCTGTGTGGTCAGAGTCCTAGTTCTTACGATGAACGCTTCTGGGTTTAGAGTCACTGGAGAGAACCAGTGTTCTGAGGAAACATTCTTGCTTTTGTACTCTGTCCCTTCCTGGCTCTGCTTCTTGTGCTCCCTCAGCCTTCTCCCCTCCTCCCCGCCCTTCTGAAGGTATTTTGTTCCTCTAATCAGGAGTAGTCTTTGCACCTATTTCACCTATCAAGTATCTAATTAAACGTGAAGAAATCATTAATCTTCTATGAGGTAGATACACTCTTTCACGTGGGCAGAGTGATTATCAAATTCCTTGTTAGCTTAATTGCCTGACCTGAACGTGTGTTTGGGGCACGTGACCCTTGACTGGACTTTGTGAGGGATTATGACAACAGAGATGTGCTTGTGGCCTTTGCTCCAGTTTCCCTGCCTTTATCCCCTGCTGCCAAATCACTGGGTAGCTTCTACCTGAGCGATGCCCTGGGCGCTGCAGCTTCACCAGGCTGTGTTTATGCAAAAGATGATCAGTTTTGAAGTGGCTGCTCTGAGCTGGGAAGGTGTCAGGCAGCAAACCCCCTCTCTGCCTCTCCCCTGGCAGCAGAACTGTGCTCCCAGCCTGTTCCCTTCTGCCCCTGTGCCCTCAGGTGAGGGTGGAGGGGTGTGAGAACTCCTCATCCTGCCACCCAGCTGTGTGACAAAGAGCACTGGGCAGCCTCCAGCACCTGCCCTGCGAGCAGGCTGTTCTGCCAGGTGAAAGCCAGCTTAAGTTTCCACTTGTGAAGATCTTATACTAAAAGTAGGTGAGAGGTGTTTTTTGTAGATAAGAGTTAGGGACCACGCCAAAGAGGAACCAGAATTAACTGTTGAAAGGTGGTTTGATGTCACTGGAGAAGTGCCATCGCTGAGGGGAAGAACTGGCTCTTGGAAGACTGTTTAATTGACTGAAAAAGTTGTAACATGAACCAATGGCTAAAACCAGTCCTGGGAAGTCAAAGTGCTTTTTAATACTGAGAGGGACGGTAGCTGTTCATTGTCATTCAGACATTAATTCAGTTGTGCCTGCACCTGGACTCGCTCCAAGGGCAGCCTGCTCAGATTGTCTGGTTTATCTAAAAGACAGAGGACCCCCTGGTTAATGGTGCTCAGCATCCAGGAACAGGCTTGTCCCCACAGACAGGGCAGTCTAGCAACCCCCAGACGTTTCCATGGGACGCAGGATGGATCCCATGTGCCTGCCCAGGGTTTTGGGCTGCAGGAGTTCTAGTCTGGGTTATGTGCTGGGCCTGCTCAGCTACTGCTGTCGTTCTACACCAGCTTTTGGGCAGAAAGGCTTGGGCTGTGGTTTTGAGGCTTTTTTCTCCCTGCAGATGACATCACCTTAACGGTAGATGGCAAGGACACCTACGAGGAAGTGAAGACCGCGGGGCGATACAGGTAACCTGTTGGTGTTTACCTTCTTACCCTGTTTTGGGCAGAGTTTCTGGGAGTTCAGGCCCTGAAGGGAAGTCAGGTGACACGCAGCTCTCTTCAGGTCACACTTTCATTTTGCTGTAACATGTGTCAGAGCTTCCCTTGCTCCCGCTGTTTTGGCTTCTGGCAAGTGTCACAGAGTAGCCACTGACTGGCTGGGGCTTCCTACTCCTGGCAAATGCTAGTTCTGCTCCTGGAGCCTCACTGGGAGCGAGCTCTGTGGGGAAGCCTGTGCTGGGTAAGTTTTCCTCATACGAGCAGTTGCTGTCGTGTGAAGGAGATGCAGAGGCTCCCAAATGAATGCTGTATCGAGAGCAGGTAGAAGGAAGACGTCTCAGGACGGTCCCTGGTTTGAATTTATCAGATGTCACAGATGTTGAGGTGGTAACAGTGGGAAGAAGGGGGGTCATTTGCTCCTGTGGCTTCACCCTTTGCTTGTCTCCCTGCAGGGAATGTAAACGCACCCAAGGTGTGTCCACTACCGACCTCGTCGGCCGCATGCTGCTCATGACTAAGGCTCACCACAGCAACATAGTGAGTCAGAGGGCCTTGGGGTGGGGAGTCTGGAGTCCAGCTCTTTCCTTCTGCTGCCCCAAGTGGCAGTTAGAGCTCCTGGGTCTGGCTCCTGGGTGCACCGAGAGCTGGCAAGCGGATTATGGGCAATGGCAGCAAAACAGCCTGCTTATGTCTGCCTAAGCCTGCCTGGGATCACAGTGTGATCTTGATCCGTGCTGCTTTGGAAAGGTTGGGGGGGGAATAAAAGCCCTCATGACTGGTGTGGGCTTCAGGAATGTTATGGGAACTACAGGCTCGCCTATGGCTCCTCCGAGGGTGAAACGACATGGTGCAGCCATGTTGATCTACCAGCCCAGTGCTGACAGAGTCAGAAAGTCCTCTTCCTTCCTGCTGAGCTGCCTGCTTCTGCCTTCTGCTGTCTCTAGTCTTATCAGACCTGTCTCGAGTCTCCTTGGCTCACTACCTGGTAGGTAGCTAACCCGACCAAAGGAAAATAAAGGAAGTAGTTTTATGTTGGTTAATGAGTTAAATTGACTTGGTAAACAAGCAACCCAGTGAATGGAATCCTCTAGATGACAACAGGGGCAAGATGAGGGACGTATGAGAGAATTCAGGAGCGGAGGAAGACCTTCCAGTGAGCTGAGCTTGGCTCAGCCACGCTGTGCAAGGTCATGCCGAGATCTGTCACAGTGTCACCGCCCCGTCCGCAGAGAGCAGAGCCCCTCTGTTAATGGAGTGTCTTGGGGAGAGGAGGGACGCTGTGCTGTGGGGGCTGCGTAGCGGAGGCAGGACGTAGGTGTGCAACGCTGTCAAGGTTGGGCAGGAGCCACCGTCGCCGCGTGTGCCAGGCTGGGGTCAGATAAGGATGTTTGGTCTGACTCATGCTGGGACACGGCTCTGGGTTAGATATTAACTCCTTTGCCGGCGTTCAGTGCCAGGGATGGATGGTGTGCAGCCTGGGCCTGGACTTCCCGGCACTTCTGCCCCGCACACGCGTGTTCTTGGTTGGATGAGCTGTGTGAGTGCTTAAACATTTTGACTCTTTATCTCCCTTCAGGATGAGGACCTAGACTATCGGAAGCACACTGACAACTTTGGGAAGGTAATGTGTGTTGTGGTCGTGGACGTCTGGTGGTTGTCCTGTCCGAGAAGGAGTCCCGTTGTGCTTTCTTGGCCTGTGTTGCAGGATTGGTTTTTGTTTGTTTGTTTATTTTTTCTCCCCACCCTGCATTTAGCAGCAGCCTCAGCAAAGGTCTGCTGCCCTGTAAAGTGTCAGTGAAACAGGCAGGAGTGGCAGCATGGGGCCGTGTCAGGGATGCCAGAGAGCTGCTGTGTGTTGAGCCTTTGCTGGTTTCCTGGCTTGCTTCTTAAAGTCCTTGTCGATGCTTCCTTTGGACCCAGGTGCCTGCAGTTCCAGCCCAGGGGCAGCCTCTCTGGATGCTCCTTTTAGTGCTCATGTTTTTCAAGGTGTTGTGGTAGGTCTGGGAAGGGTTTATGTCGCAGGCAGGTAGCATGCTGTGCTGCCGCGTTCTCATGCCTGCTTTTCAGGTACCAGAGCACTTCTCCTGGGGTTTTCTGCCGTCGTGCCCCAGCTAATATCTGGGGTGACCTCTAAGGAGCTGTCAGCCCTTGGTTTTTTGCCTGGGTGTTGGATTGCACCTGGGTAATGACCACCTGGACCTGCATCTTTTTTACTTGCAGGGGGGGTTTGCTGACCAGGCTGAATCACCCTCTTCGTTCTCCACCAGGTTGGGTTTCAGGCTTTATGGGCCCTGTTGTTCCAGCATGGCTGTGTCCTGGTGCCTGGATCTGGAGGATCTCTGGGCACCAGGTCCCCGCATGACCCCCTTTCTGCACGCTGGAATTGGCTGAGTTGTCCCAGTTCTTCCACAGCCTCTGGAGCCCTCTGGCTTTTAGGGAGCGCAGCAGGGCCCGCAGGGGGTGACTCGGTGGCCGTTTCCCAAAACTGCCACATGGTGGGGATAAAGCTCCGTCTTCCGTTTCACCGGCGCTGGGCTCTGGAGCTCCCAGCCCGGTGCCCTGGCCAGGGGAACGGGTAATCTTCGGGCTTGCCAAGAGCCTGGGTAGGCTGTGTGTTGTCTCCATTAGTAAGCCTCGCCTCTCCTGCCAATCCCAGACTGCCCTGTTGCCTTTCTCCTTCTTGAGCTTTCCTCTCGGCATCTTCTTAGCTGGCTGTTGAGAGGACGATTTAGACTGCACTCAATAGAGTGAAAAGGAGGGATTTTGTGAGAGAACATAAATACATGGTGCCAGGAATGTTGAAAACCCAAGCTGCTAAGAGCTGTGACACTTGCTGGCAAAATGAAGGCTGGCCAATTGCCTGTAGCTGCGTCCTGTGTGTTGTCCAAAGCTCCTCTGGGAGCCTGAAATGTGGGGTGTGTGTTTTCCCAGGGGCCAAAAGGGCACAGTCCCTGGACTGGTGTCTCCCAGTTCCTACAGACATCTCAGAAGATCATCCAGTTTGCATCAGGGAAGGAACCGCAGCCAGGAGACACCATCATCTACGTGGCTGGAGCCTTCGACCTGTTCCGTATCCTTGACTCTGCTTTGTCAAGAAAACAGCGTTGGTGGGTTTGTTCAATGTTTTCAGGCACCAGAGAAGGATATTTACCTCTCTTTTCCCCCTTCCCCCCCTTCTTTTCTGTAGGAGGGCATGTGAGGGAGGAGGCAGGAGTTTTTACTGGCAGTTCATAGTCAGAGGACACTGAGAAAGGAGCTACAGCTCCTCTCTAGAGAGAGTTGTGGCTGTTGGAGGGTTTCAGGAGGACGGTTGGACACTCCACTCTCTAGTGCTCACACTGTGGTCCCTCTGAGGACTGGCTCTCTCAGACCAAGTGGACGCATAGGGTGGCTGGAGCGAAAGCCTCATCATCCCTGGGATGGTCTGTGCCAGAACACCTGAAGCAGGTAGAGATTCTGGATATGGGAATGTTGAGTTTGTGTGAAGTGGAGCTGAGGAGGTGTCTGGCATTTGCCTAGAGCCTCAGAAAGGAGGAGAAACCAGTTCTTAGGACACAGACAATCAGTAATGCAAAAAGGAAAGTCCTTGGGATTCCTGTCTCCCACTGTGGCTTTTCAGTGCATTTGTCTCTGTCTTCCTTTTCCTGTTTTGCAGTGCATTTGTCTCTCTCTGTTTTCCAAGTCAGCTTCAATTCCTTAAATGAGTCTACAGATATTGGGCACGTAGATTTCCTGGAGAAGGTCCACCAGCTGGCAGAGAAACCCTACATCATTGCTGGGCTGCACTTTGATCAGGTCTGTATGTAACGTCCAAAGCCAGGGCAGCTTGTCCCCTCTTCTTTCTGAAACCAGCAGGCTGTGCTCTGGAAGACGGGGATGTACTGGCCGTTTTCATGTGGGGAGACAGCGAGAGGGACAGGGGGTTGCTTTGTCTCTCTTCTGATTGTGCCTGGTGCTTTGCCTTAGGAAGTAAATCGCTACAAAGGGAAGAACTATCCCATCATGAACATCCACGAGAGAACGCTCAGCGTCTTGGCCTGCAGGGTAAGTGGAGGTAGGGTGGGTGCCTCAGTGCTGCTCCAGAAATCCTCTGGGGCTGGCTGGTAGTCACCAGCAGCCAGCAATCCTGTGTGAGTTCTTGGTGTGCACTGAGAAGGCAAGGATGAGATTGATCCCTTCAGGCTGCCCGAGGTGCTGCGTGCTCTTGGGAGGAATCACCGGGCCCCTCTGTCCTCCTGGAGAACAGGAGCTGTGGAACACCTCCATCTCTGGGGTGGTGCTGCTCTGCTCTGCTCTGCTCTGCCACCGTGTTCCCATAGGAAACTCTGCTCCTTGCAGCAGGGGAGAAAATCCCTGGGAAATAAATGTGGGGAAGCATGTGCCCTGAGCAGTTAACTATATGCTGTACCAGAAAACATACTCTTTAGTGGAACAAAAAGATCCTGTGTTACAGGGAGTGGCTGCTAAATCCTCTTTGCTGTTCCACTTTTTGAGTTCCTAAAGCAGTAATCACGTGACCAGCTCAGGTCTGTTTAGGAAGTGAGCTGGCTTCTGTTTGGGTTCTTTTTTTCTTTTTCTTTTCAAATTTGGACTCCTTACCTGGTTTCTTTTCCAGTACGTCTCGGAAGTGGTGATCGGAGCCCCCTACGCTGTCACTGCTGATCTGTTGGATCACTTCAGGGTGAGAGCCCTTATGTATAGATGTGTGTGAAGATGCTGGGGCGTGATGTGCTTGGAGAGCTGAAGGTGGTGCAGGAAAACACGGGAGTGTAGAATAAAGATGAACCTGCTGAGCAGGATTACAAGTTGCTGTGAAGGACTGCCAGGCCTGGTACAGAAGCAGGGCTTTGCAGACCTCCAGGCTGCGCTGCAGGGGAAGTCCCCATCATCTCTTGGGTCTTGTCAATGACTTTGTGTCCTTCTCTAGGTAACACTTGTGTGTCATGGGATGACTGAGGTGGTGCCAGACAAGGACGGTTCTGATCCGTACCAGGTAAGCTACAGGCTGCTGTTGTCCAGGCTTCTTTGTCAGTGTTTGACAGATACCACGTGGATTTGTTCACGTTCCTGAGCTGAGAATTCGTATTGCAGAGGTTGCTCCTCAGACAAGTCCTTGGCAGGTGATGCTGTTTATCATCCACCCCTGAGGGCAGCTGTTCGGAGCAGAGCCTGTAAATTATTCACAACAGCTCCATTCTCTTATTCACTGTTTTGTTTTCCCTGTTTCTGATGCCTCTGTGGCAGAAGGAGGAATCCTGTAATCTTTGCTCGCTGCCAGTCCTGGGCAGCTCCCCCACAGGTGAAGCTTTGCTTTCAGCAGTGATTTATTCTGCCTCCTCAGAGGTGGTTTTGTGTCCTGCCTGGCTGGGTGCCTGCAGGACCCACTGTGGCTTCTGCTCAGCTTTCTCTCTCGAGATGTGAACCCAGAGATCCTGCCTGTTTTTTGTGGCTGAGTCTGGTGTGTTTGTTCACAGGAGCCGAAGAGACGTGGCATTTTCCAGCTGGTGGACAGTGGCAGCAATCTCACCACAGATTTAATTGTGCAAAGAATCATCAAGAACAGGTTGGCTTTCTTCATCTCCCAGTTCTGTCTCTTCCTTGTTCCTCCCAGCTTGTCTGAGGACTAATAACTGGGATCAAATAGGAAGAGAAAGGCTTATCTAAAGAAGAGAAGGCTCCAGGGAGACCTTAGAGCAGCCCTCCAGTACCTGAAGGGGCTACAGGAGAGCTGGGGAGGGACTCTTTATCAGGAAGTGTAGTGATAGGACCAAGGGGTAACAGTTTTAAATTGAAAGAGGGGAGATTTAGATTAGATACCAGAAAGAAATGCTTTCCTGTGAGTGGTGAGGCACTGGAACAGGCTGCCCAGAGAAGTTGTGGATGCTTCATCCCTGTAAATGTTGAAGGCCAGGCTGGATGGGGCTTTGAGCAACCTGCTCTGGTGGGAGGTGTCCCTGCCCATGGCAGGGGGGTTGGAACTCTTGGATGATCTTTAAGGTCCCTTCCAGCTCTAACCATTCTGTGATACAGGCACAGAGTCAGTGAACTGGTCTTTTGTCTTCCGCAGCTTGGGCGGGCTGCTTAAATGTGGATATACTGGGCTGTGCAGGAAAAGGAGTAGCTAAACTCTGCTCTGTCAGAACGTGCTTCACAGCATGTTTTGTTCCTCCTCCTCCTCCTCCATTAATGATAGAATTTCCTTGCTGTGTTCTTGGGGATTTAGGATGTTGCTTCTCTCAGGGTTTGCTCTTTTAGGCCTGAGCCCTTCACCTTCAGTGATCTTGGCTCAGGTCAGTGGTAAATTGAATTGTGGTATCATGGTGCTAAGTGCTCCCTCCCAGGCCAGACCGAGGGTGTGGAAGAGCAGCATCTTCCCCAGAGGGAGAAATAAGTCTCGTTTGGCCACTGTGGAAACCTGGGGCTGTGGGGTGATGGTAACAGTCGTGGTGAGCTCTGGGAGCTGGCTCTGAGAGGGGTCTGGGGGTTCCTGGTGAGGTTTCTGCAGTACTCTCAGAACAAAGCAGTGCAGGAGAAGGCAGTGCTCCCCTGCTCCAGGTGCTTTTGGTCTACTTAGAAATCTGGGTGGATGAGAATCTCATGCCATTTTGTGGTTGATGCAGGCTGGAGTTTGAGGCCAGGAACCAGAAGAAGGAAGCGAAAGAGCTGGCAGTGTTGGAGGCCATGAAGAGACTGGAGGAGGAGAAGCACTAGGCCGGCAGAGAGCTGACGTGTGGGTCGCTGAGCGCCGCAGCCTCACCGCCCTGGGGAGCAGAGAGCCCTTCCAGAGGGGACCCCGGAACGGGGAAACGGCTGCCAGCGCCTAGGATGTGCTGTCCTGCCCTCTTCTGTCCCAGCTCCTCCTGCACTAATTATGCAGACATAACGAGTCAGGATCCTGCTGCCTAGCTTTTCCTCCGTTAATCAGCCCCCATCCCCTTTTCCAGGAGGAGATTTGACAAAAGAAAGAGAAAACAAAAACAAAACCGGTTTTAATTATAACTAATGTTTTAACATGTTGATGTGCTTTTACCTTCTGCCACTTCTGGCTTTTAATAGTGGGGAAATGGAGCAGCCACCCAGGCCCCCTCTGCCCTTCCATGTCCATCTGTCCTGATGGAGCCTGTTCCAGAGCAGCCTGTTGGGCTGGAGGGGGGGTGGCTGGACAGACGGATGAGTGGCCACCCCCGGGGGAAGGATGTGGCACCCACGGTTCCTCCTGCCAGCCCTTTGGTAGGGACGCCAAGCCATCACTGTGTGATTGCAGGAGGTGCCCATGGGCCTCTGTGCAGGAACCAGACCCCAAAGCTGCTTTGGGTTGAGCGGGATAAATCTTCACTCTGGTGCTGGTGAATGGTTTGTGGCAGCTGCTGTGAGGGGTGGGTGACCCAGGGACCCTTGATTCTGCTGTTTCCCTGCTGGGTTTGAGGGGCATCTGGGGAAGCTGGCAGCTTTTCCCACCACGAGGCAGCAGGACCTGGTGCTACGAGTAGACCCTGCTCAAAGCCCTTGTGCTGCTGCCACCGGTGCCCACCTCATGCCCAGCGGGTCGCCCAAGGGAGGGAACCGTGTTGGCTGAAGCGTCACAGCCATTCTGTGAGGGCTGGGGTGCAGCACGCCTGGCCCCACGGCAGATGTGGGGCTGAAGGGGACGGGTGCTGGGCTGAACCCCCTTTTTGCCTCCAACATTCCAGGGTGCTGTGGTGGGTGTCACTCCCCGCGCTCTGCCGGACCGTCCTTCCGTGCCGGTTCTGTTGTTCTCTCTGTTGTAAACTTCTGTTGCTGATCATTAATAAAACGTTGACGAGTGCTGTGTTGGTCTCTTTGGGGCTGGAGCCTGGGTGGTGGAAAGGGTGGAACAGTCTCTGCCTGGAGGTTCTCCTACAGCAGCTCCTCCTGGGGTCTCTGGTGGGAACTGGAAAGATGCTGCTGTGGCTTGAGAACAAGCCTGGTGCCCTCAAGCAGCCCAGCCCAAGCTCTGGGGCACGTTGGGTTGGTTCTGGTGCAGGGGTTAGGGATCACTCTGGCTAGAGGCAGGGGTTTGGCTTCCTGGTGGGAGGAGGTGGGTTTTTTTACTGAATTCACTAGAAAATTGAACTAGGCTGTGTGTGATGGGGTCTGGGCTTTCCTGTCTTCTGGGGTTTTATGCTTTCTGGTCTCTTAAAGGTGCAGCAGAATGTGGACTGGGAAGGTGAGCGTTGCAGTGGTTTGGTGGGCTGGTAACTGGTGGGTACAGAGGGAGGAGGTGACCTGACCTGGTGAATGGTGGTGCTAAAGCAGCGCCTGCGAGAGCCTCCGTGGAGCTTGGAGGGAATCAGGGTATTTCACTAATGAATGTGTCATCCGTGACAAGAGCTGGGACACCCACCTGTGTGGGAATGTTCCCACTGAGCCCCCCCAGCAGGAGGGACTGGAGAACCTGGAGCCCTGTGGGTGCCTGTGGCAGGAATGGCATCCTGTCCCTGCACCGCGTTGAGCATGGATGGTATCCTGAGTGTGTCCCTCATCCTGGGCTGCTCCCAGCTCTCCCTTCCAGCCCCAAGGCCACTGACACACAGATGTTCCCTTTCAGGAGAGAAAGGCAACGTCCTCATTGCTCCCAGCCTGGGTGGCTGTGCTCCTTGGGGCTCCTTGGGGCTCTCCCGTCCCTGGGGTGCAGCTGGAGGAGAGGAAAAGGCAGCCCTTGGGTGTGCAGGAGTGATTCCAAATATCTGCTGCTTGTTGCTGTGATCCCTGCCTGGCTGGAGATGCTCCCCAGACTCTGGAGCAGGGACATCTCCCTCCCAGTGAGCCCTTGCTGGTCCCCACGGGGCAGTGGCTGCTCCCCTGCAGCTCTCCAGCCAGGACCAGGGCTTTTCCACTCTGGACCGAAGGCAGCCCCTGCTGTTGGGGATTTGCCCCTGGTGGAACATGTGATGTGTCCATGCTGGCTGAGGGCCTCAGCTCCCTGAGGGTCTGTGAGATTGGGCTGAGCCCTGTCCTCATCCCACTGCAGGCAGGGGTGGGTGGAGTGGTGTGAGTCCTGGCTGGCAGGAAAGAGCCTGGGGCCAGCACTTCACCTCCTGTGGGAGCAAGGAGAGCACCGTAGGGCACAGGGACGTGTGTGCTGGGACCTCATCATGCCAGGGCAGAGCCAGTTCTGCCTCACAGCCCCCAGCTCCCTCTGTGCCCCCCCTAAAGCCCCACTGCACGTCAGCGCTGCCACCCGCAGCTGGCAAAGTTGCTCCTCGCCCCCAAAGCAGCTGTGATACTGAGCTGTCACCCGCTTCCCAGACCCCTCAATCCTGGCTGCCGAGTGCTCAGGCCATTCTGCAGCCTGTGACACCCCCACTCCCCACAGAAGAGTGCTCAGACCCTTCTACAGCCTGTGACACCCCCACTCCCCCCTCAGCCACCACAGAAGAGTGCTCAGACCCTTCTGCAGCCTGTGA
>VZTM01016973.1:266856-278285 GCA_013400555.1 Jacana jacana
TGCGGGAGCGGGGTCCACCGTGCCCTTGCGCGACCTTCCGAGGGGCGGGGAGCGCCGCTGTCCCGGCGGGGGCCGTTCCTGGAGCGGAGCGACCCTCGCGGGGTTCCGCGTTTGGGGCGAAACGCGGAGGATTGGGGTCGGCGCGTGCTCACGGAGGAGCCGGCGCCGTTCCGGGCCCGCCCCGCCGGCTGCGAGGGCGGCGAAGAGGAACTCCGGGCCCTTTTCTCGCTTCCCGGGGGCTCGGCGGGAGCGGGCGCTGAGCGTGTGTCTCAGGCGGAGGTTTTCCATAAATGGTTCCCGGTTACGAAACGAGGAGCTCGGAAGCGGCTTCCTCGGGGGTCGGTTTCCTTCCGCGTTACGGTAGTTAAAAAGCCCGTTTGATCCTCCCCGTAACGCCGCGGGCGGGGGGGGTTAAAGCTGCCGGGCCACCGGGCAGGCAGGCTGCCGTTTGGGGTAGTTCTCCCCCCCCGTTTCTGCGGCCCTGCCCACCGACGGCGAGGTCTGCTCTGCAACAAGCCCCAGCGTCCAAACTTCCTCTTCTCGAAGCTTGAGAAGAAGCCCCGGTACCACCGGGCGGCCGAATGGTGGCCCTGGGGGTTCCGTGTCTAGTCCAGAGCGCTGTGTTGCTCGGCTTTTTCTGAGCCTTCTCCCAGCGGGGGTGTCCCTGTCCCGTCACCGCCGAGCAGAGTTCGCGGTCGTGTGTCACCAGGGGGGCTCGGGGCGACGCGCACAGCCCGGGCACCTCACGGGTGGTGCCTGAGGTCGCCGCCCCCTCGGTGCCTGCGGGGATGGGAACACAAGGGTGATTTTTCTAAACTTCTGAGCGTTCGGGACCGTCTGTGCTCCGGGCTGTTCGGTGCCTTGTGGGGCAGCTGCTGCCCGCGGTTGTGTCATGAGCAAAACCCTTTAAAATAGGGTATTACACCTCCAGGCGGCCGAGTCCCTGAAAGGCACCAGTTCTCCCTCCCCGGGAGCCGGTGGCAGGATCCAGGCGGGTGAGAGCTCTGGGATGCTCTCACAGAGCGGGTGGTGCCCTGGCGTAACGTTCCCTTTCCTGGGAATTCCCGGCGGTGCCAGCGGACAGCGCTAGGGAAGTGTCACTGAGTCACCCGGTTACTCCTTTGTCCCCTCTCCTGCTGCTGTCCTGGGAACCCTCCAGGCCGGGCTGAGCTCTGACCCGTCCCTGCCGCAGCCCCAGCCGCTTCCAGCAGTTCTGGTTCTCTCTCCTCCTTCGCAGCGAACCGGGGCATCGAACCCATCTGGCTGGAAAAAGTAGCCCTGCAGAAACGGTTATAAACTGGATTAAATTCCAGCCGTGCACACAGGCCTTCCCTGTGCGCCACGAGGGAAGAAGGAAAGGGTGGGGACTGCTGGAATTGGCACCGCTGCGTGTCCACGGCTGCGCTGCGTCCTGAGGGACATCCAAAGCCCGTCAGTTCATCTGCAGAGTCTCTGACTAACGCTGGTTTCGCTCCTGCCGTGGGATCTTGGTCCCAGGGCACGAAGCACTCGCTGTTTACCCCTGTCTGCCCCCCAAAACAAATAGGGTTACCTTCCCGGCAGTTTTTCTCTCCGGCAGAAGGTGGGGCTCTTGCATTGGCCGCCGTGAGCTCCTTGGTGCTGCGCGAAAAAATGCCGAGAATCCAGGAGAAACGGCTGCCCCGGGGAAGGCAGGAGGGAATGCCTGGAGAACAAGGCTTATGAGGATGGATTGAGGGAGTTGGGGTTGTTTAGTCTGAGGAAGAGGAGGCTGAGGGGAGACCTCATCCCTCTCTACAACTGCTTGAAAGGGCATTGGAGAGAGGTTGGTGACTGCTTGAAAGGGCATTGGAGAGAGGTTGGTGCTGGTCTCTTCTCACGGGCAATGAGTGATAGAAGGAGAGGGAATGGCTGCAAGCTGCAGCAGGGTAGGGTTAGGCTGGACATTAGGAAAAAATTTTTCTCGGAGAGAGTGGTCAGTCAGTGGAATCAGCTGCCCAGGGAGGTGGTGGAGTCCCCATCCCTGACTGTGTTTAAGAGCAGATTAGATGTGGTGTTGAGGGATCTGGTGTAGGGGAGAACTTGTAGGGTAGGGCTGATGGTTGGACTTGATGATCCCAGGGGTCTCTTCCAACCTAAATGATTCTATGATTCTATTCTATGATTCTATGAATCCAGGAGAAACGGCTGCTCCAGGAAAGGCAGGAGGGAATCCAGGAGAAACGGCTGACCCAGGGAAGGCAGGCGGCGGTTGTGAATTCCCAGGCGGGAGTTCAGCCTCCTGCTGTCTGCTGTGGGATTCTGTGCTCAGTGAGGAAGTGAGAAGCACCCAGGGCCATTTCTGTAGCTGTCTCCATTGCTGAGGACCTTACCTCCTGTAAGGAGGTCCCCCTGGTCCTGGCAGAGTCCACCAGCGGGTCTGTGCCGTCTCCCAGGAGCTGCGGAGGCACCAGCTCCAGCTTGCTGAGATTGAGCCTAAAGAGTCTTAAGAGGCAGAGAGCTGCTGTGCGAGGTGGTGAGCAGAGCACCCAAGCCTCTGGAGGAGCTGAGGAGGAGTTTCCTCCCCGATGGCTCAGAGCAATGCCGGAGACCTGGGGTGTTGAGCTCCCGTAAGGAACCTGTGCCCAGCCCACAAAGGAGCTGAGCCCTTTGAAGGACCATGTGGCAGGTCCCCTCTCCTCTGTGTGTTGGTGCACACTCGCTGCAGGTCTCAGCATGGCACGGATGGGACACTTGAGTGCAGGTCTCTCCTCTCCTGGCAGTTCACATGTGATGAGGTTCTTTGTCTGGCAGTGTGATGGCTGGTCTTTCACAGGAAAGCTCAGGTTTACCAACCTTGAGCTGTAATAAATGCTTCATCTGAGGAGCCCGAGGCCCTCAGAAGAGTTTCAGTGCGACAGGGAGTCTCCTTCCTCTCTGGCTGCGTGTTTGGAGAAGCAGCCGAGGTGCGGTGGCTGCGGTGGTGAGATGCAGCGCTCTGTGGGGCAGGAAAGGCACCCAGCGCCGTCAGGGACGTACACGTGGGTTCCGTGTGTGCGTGGGGTTTCATGTCTTCGTGCTTTCAAAGAGGGCTCGACTGCAGAGAGCTCAGGACTCAGTGGAAGTCGGTGACTTGGGACTTCAGTTCTTTAAAGCTCTCACTGAAGTCCATCGTTTCTGTTTCCTGAAGGCCATAGGCCTGAACACCTCAACTCCCATGTCTTTGGACTTGAGGTGTTCCCAGAAGGAGTCCTTCAGCCTACAGAGAGATAGCAGCCTGTAGTGCTTGAGGGGGGGGGTCAAATCTAACCTGGAGGTGAAGGCCTGCAATAAGGGGCTCAAGCAGTGGAACGGATGCTTGAGTGAGTGTTTGCTCAGAGCTTCTGGGAGCCTTCCAGGCTGGAGGCTGTTTTGGACAGGAGCAGAAAGCTCCTGGGTTTGATAGGGAAATCAAATAAGTTGCTCATGTAGGCTATGGGATCAAATCCCATCTGTTTGTGGGGTCACAGGGAGCTGTTCTGGGGGTGCCTGGTTGGGCTGGGGCTGTGCTTCTGGGGGGGAGGAGTCATGTTGGTGGGGGGTGTCGGGCAGTTACACTTCTCCCCACTTCAGTGTCAGTCGCAGGTGTGAGGATGGCAGAGCAGGAGCCCACGGCAGAGCAGCTGGCCCAGATTGCAGCTGAAAACGAGGAGGATGAACACTCAGTCAACTACAAGCCACCTGCCCAGAAGAGCATCCAGGAGATCCAGGAGCTGGACAAGGATGACGAGAGCCTGCGCAAGTACAAGGAGGCGCTGCTTGGTGCTGTCACTGTGACCGCAGGTGAGCCTGAAGAGATGGCTTCAGCCCCATCAGCCATCCCCGGCCTCCTCCCCGTTCCCGCCAGGAGCTGTTCCCTTCCCAGCCCTTGGTGTTTTGGTGGGAGCATAAAGGCCTGTGTCTGCCCCCCTTGAGCTGATCTCTGGGCTGTGGAACAAGGCTCGGGGACTGTGGGGGGTTCACACTCTGCCTTTGGGGAGCCCAGGCTTTCACTGAGAGGGGTGGTCTTCTTTTCTTGCTCATTGAAGAAGTGCCCTGGAAGGGAAAAGCAGTTGTGTTTGGTGGGTATCAGGGAGGGGTGTGGTGTTTTAAACAGGCTTTTCCTTTGTCTTCCAGATCCCAACGCTCCAAACGTGGTGGTGACCAAACTGACCCTGGTCTGCACTACTGCCCCTGGCCCGCTGGAGCTGGACCTCACGGGTGAGCTGGGGAGAACTGGAGCTTCCCCCTCAGTTCTGAAGGGGTGGGAGCTGGTGGGCAGCCACACCGAGGGCAGCTTCGAGACGGCGGCAGCCTCAGAGCAAACGGCTGCAAAGGAACGTTCTCGAATTAATGGCATTGCTGCCCTGCAGTGCCCTGTCACAGGGCATGGCTGGCTTGACTTGGGCAGCATGGGCAGTGCAAAGAGCCTCCTGTCACACAAAAATGGAATGGAGGAACCATGTCCAGGTCATCCCCTGCTGCCGCAGACACTGTCCTGGTCGCTGCTTGCAACTGAAATTTGCCTCAATACAAAGGGAGGTGGTGGAGTCCCCATCCCTGACTGTGTTTCAGAGTAGAGTAGATGTGGTGTTGAGGGATCTGGTGTAGGGGAGAACTTGTAGAGTAGGGCTGATGGTTGGACTTGATGATCCCAAGGGTCTCTTCCAACCTATAGGATTCTATGATTCTGACCCCTCCCTTCTTTGTAGGTGACCTGGAAAGCTACAAGAAGCAAGCGTTTGTGCTGAAGGAGGGGGTGGAATACCGGATAAAAATCTCCTTTAGGGTAAGAATTCAGATCTGAAAACTGAAAAAAATGAGTATTTGTACACCTGTAAATACTTCAAGGGTGGGCGTCAAGAGGAAGGGACCAGTCTTTTTCCAGTGGTGCCCAGTGACAGGGCAAGAGGTAACGGGCATGAACTTGACCATAAGAAGTTCCATCTGAACAAGAGGAGGAACTTCTTTCCTGTGAGGGTGGCAGAGCCCTGGCAGAGGCTGCCCAGAGAGGTGGTGGGGTCTCCATCTCTGGAGACATTCCAACCTCATCTGGACACATTCTTGTGGGACCTGCTCTGGGTGGACCTGCTTTGGCTGGGGGTTGGACTAGATGATCTCCAGAGTTCCCTTCCAACCCCATAGCATTCTGTGATTCTGTGGGAGCACTGGATGCTCCAGTCCCAGCACTGGGAGTGCCTGAGCCCTGCAAAGTGGTGTGATGGGGGAAACGGTCTCATCGTGTGGGTGTGAAGGGCAGTGTTTCTGGGAGACATCTTCTGCAGCCCCTGCTCTCTCTCTGCAGGTCAACAGGGAGATTGTGTCAGGGTTGAAGTACATTCAGCACACGTTCCGGAAAGGCGTGAAGAGTAAGTGTTTCTCTGTGATTTGGGCAGTGCTCTGCCCGAGGGCTCACTGCGGAGGTGGGGTCTTGCCCGCTGCTGTCCCACAGCCTCTTGGTGGGAGGGAGATGTTCTGCAGCCACCTCTGAGCCCCTGGCTGTACCCACACTGTGGGGCTTGGGGTGTAACCCCCGGTGGAGAATGGATGACCGTGCTAGCATGGGGGTAGCTGCATCCTGCAGGAGGAGCCACTCCTGGAGTGAAGGGTGCTGTTAATGTGGGTGACGTTCTCGTTCTCGCAGCTCTGCTCTGGATTGCTGTAGCAGTAACAGACCCCTCGTTGGCTTGTTCTTGCCCCAAATGCAGGGGAGGCTCTTAAACAGCCTCCACACACTTCTCTCTCTCCTTCTAGTTGACAAGACCGAGTACATGGTTGGGAGCTACGGCCCCCGAGCAGAGGAGTATGAGTTTCTGACCCCCATGGAAGAAGCCCCTAAGGGCATGCTGGCCCGGGGCAGCTACAACATCAAATCCAAGTTCACAGATGATGATAAGACTGACCACCTCTCCTGGGAGTGGAACCTGACCATCAAGAAGGATTGGAAGGACTAGCCCTTCCCAAGGCCAAACCCCAGAGAGCGTGAATCAGACAGTGGCTACCGTAGAAATCCCCCCCTGTACCAAAGTGCTGACATTGGAACCCTCCTACCTTTCACCCCCTGTTATGATTTGACCAGAGAGCTCAGTTTTGTAACGTGCCCCCTCCCCAGAGAATCGCTGAGCGCATTGATCAAACCCTGCTGTCTGCATCTGTCTCCAGCTGCCCGTCCCTGCGCAGAGGGGGAGCCTTGGCTCCCTCCCCCAGGCCCTTTCGCTGCTTCTCACCTCCCTCTGTTCGGGTGGGTGCTGAAGGGGGGGAGACTCCTACGCTCTGCGCAGGATCCCGTGCTTGGCTTTCCTGTGCACAGCTCAGGGTAGCTACTGCCTCCAAGTAGCTGAGGAACTTTGATGCCAGGCAGCTCTTGAATCTGTTTGTTGGCTAAAATCATGTCCAGCCTGTCCCTCCCGCCCGGTCAGTGTCCTGGGAACACTGGCAGCTTCATTTGTGGATGTTCCCTGTAACCATGATGCCTTAATGTGTAACACGTATCCTCTAGGGAGGGGGCCCTGCCCCTGTTACACTTTTTAAACGCCCCCTGCCCCCCCTTTCCCCGTTTGTTGGCATGGCACTCCTCTCAGTCACGCCCCTCATGGGTTCTTAGGAAAGATTCACAACTTCCTGCTTTGCTGCTGGTCCCATCTTCACCCAAGTCGGGACATCTCCAGAGGGGAGTGTGGTGTGACAGCCTGGGTGGTGTGACAGCCCCACCGCCCGGAGCTGACCTGGCAGGAACCCCAGCCCTGCCTGTGTAGAGGCTCCGGGCTCACCGGCAGCCTCCGGGGCGTAGAGGGGGCTGGGAGGCAGTGAGTGCCGGACTCACCGGTGTCACCATCACCTCACACTTCTCGTTGCAGCCGAGGTGGCTGCAAAGCACTGAAATCCCAGGAGCACCTGCCCTCCTGGCTCTTCTGGGCTGAGGATGGACTGGTCTCTTTCTGCAGCTGCTCTCCTGGTGCCATCAGCCAAGAGCTCGCAATGGACAAGTATCAGAAGCGGTTAATGCCTTATGTATCTGTTCTGCCTTTAAAATCCGTGCCTGGCCTGTCAGTATTTATTGCCTTGACACTCGCCTGCCCCGTGCCCGCAGCAGAGCCCCGCAGCACCCAGCCGGCCACCACGCTCGGGGGGAGAAGGAGCCCTCCAGGGTCCAGGAACTCCCCCCCACCCCCCCCCCAACAAGCCCAGGGCTGGGCAGGCACCTCCCGGCTCCGCAGCCCTTTCCGATTGGGATCCTACCACGTTGAGGTCGTATTAGAACTGGGACCAAGTCCATGTGGCTTTCTCGTAGCTACGTCTTTGCCTCTAACTCTCCCTCGCCCCCACCCCTAGAGATATTTTTTTTTTTGGTTTGTTGTTTTGGGTTTTGTTAATTTGATTTGGTGCATATTGTCTGTAAATCCTAGACCCGGGTTAACAGGTTTGGAATCATCGTCTGCTTCTCCTTTTATGACAGTTAAATAAAATCTTTGAACTGACTGTCTGCTGCCCCCGCTCTGGTTCTCTTCCAGAACTTCCCAGTTCAGTGGGAAGTGGCAAAACTTCTATGGGGGAATTTCTGCCGACACTGGGGGTGGGAGAAGACCAGAATCCTTGGGTTTAATAAGCTGTGAAACGGGGTCTGGGACGCTCCCTGTCAGGGGTGGAGAGGGAAAAAGCCCCTTGTGGAGGTGTTTGTCGTCCAGATCTGTCCCTCGCTGTTTGTGAGGGGTGAGAAGGGTGTGGGGAAAGGGAAATGGGGGTGGTCTCTGAGGTGGTCTCAGACCCACCACCACCAACGGGAGGGTGTCTCTGCCAGCAGAGGAGCAGGCGGGCTGTGGGCTTTGTGCTGCCTGTGCCGAGCACAAGGTGAAATTCCTGCAGAGAGGAATGAGGGGGGGGGCAATGGGAGGGAGAACAGAACCCAGGAGAGGCGGCGTGTGATAAGAGCCCGCGGATGTTTACAGAGCCTGTGGTATGTTTGCGCTAAGGATAAGGAAAGTGCAGCCGCGAAAGGGCTCGTTATGGAGCCGACAGCGCTAGAGAGGAACGGAGGGAGAGACGGCTGGGCCTCCCGCTCCCGCTCTCACTCCCGCTCCGAGAGGCTCGTGACGGTGACAGGGCCCCAAGCACACGGGGGAACCCGCTGAGCCAGTGGCACAGCCCCCCTTTCCGCTGGGTGCCAGGGAACGGCCACGCTTCCCCGATGCTGCAGCTGAGGGAAACGATGCGACTCAGAAACTGCAGGGAGGGTGAGGGGTTCGTGGAGCCCCCCATCACCAGGCAGGGGCTCCAGGGCTGTCCAGGGGCTCCAGGGCTGTCCAGGGCCTCCAGGGCCCAGGACACCCCCCAGGGCTGGGCAGGCACCTCCCGGCTCCGCAGCACTTTCTGATTGGGATCCGACCACATTGAGGTCGTGTTAGAACTGGGACCAAGTCCATGTGGCTTTCTCGTAGCTACATCTTTGTCCCCGTCCCCATCTCTTCTCCGGTGAGGGACAAACGAGAGGCTAGAGCTGCCCAGCACCATGTGCGTCCCATCCGACCCCCTGTGGCGCAGGGACGTGAGTGACAGCGCGTCACCCTCTGTCACCCTCCTCTGTCACGACGGTTAGAGCCAGCCCAGATGCGCCGATAAAGCGAACAAAGGCCCTCCCTGTGGTGGCCACCAACAGCCGCTCTGCGGGCTGTTACTGTCGGGGCGAGCCCCTGCCTGACGCAATCGCCAGCTCTTGGGCAAGTCTTTCCAAACGCTGGACGTTGGTGTTTCTGTTAGATAGTCCCCACCACGGTGGGGTGCTTGGGGAGAGGGAGGTGGGATGGCCATGACCCGCTGTGGCTCCGGGCACCGAAGGAGTCATGTTGGTGATGCGCTGCCTGTGGTTTCTCCAGGGCTTGGTTGCTCCGGTGGGGTGTCAGACTGTGGGCTCTCCCACCGGGAAAGGGACACGTGGCTCCAGTCACGGGCTGACCAGGATGTGAGGGCCAGGTGGGACGGATGATTCTCCCATCACTCGCGGCTTCCAAGCAAGGGTTGGAGCCCTTTCCGGGAGATGCACCTAAATCTGAGGCAGGAGCTTGTGCAAGAGCCGCCCGGGGCAGCTTTTCTGGTCTGGCAGCTACTCCTGGGGCTGGCTCAGTGACTGCCTCCAGGGAATGGCACCTCCCCAAGAGCAGCAGCCTTCACCCAGCTGTCAAAGGGCAGCCTGGGAGAGCCAAGGCCAAGGAAAGGGAAGAACTGGTGAAATAAGGTCTTGTGGTGCCCTGGCCGCGGGCCTGGCCCTGCCTGTGCCAGGGAAGGTACAGCTGTCAAGGGAGACGCTGGCCCAGGTGACAGTCCCAGTATGGAGCAAGACACCAGGGGAGATGCACTGTCACCATGGGGGGCAGGTGATGCCCTACTGTGTGGGTTTCCTCTGGCAGACGCTGCTGTGCAAGGGTATTTCATAGAGTCACAGAATGGTTTGGGTTGGAAGGGACCTTAAAGCCCACCCAGTTCCACCCCCTGCCCTGGGGCAGGAAATCTTTCCACCAAACCAGGTTGCTCCAAGCCCCCTCCAACCTGGCCTTGAACCCCTCCAGGGATGGGGCAGCCACAGCTTCTCTGGGCAACCCAGGCCACCACCCTTGCAGCAAAGACTTTCTTCCCAAGATCTCATCTCAACCTCCCCTCTGTCAGGGTCAAACCCATCCCCCTTGGCCTATGGCTCCCCTCCCTGACCCAGAGTCCCTCCCCAGCTCCCCTGGAACCTCTTCAGGTACTGGAAGGCTGCTCTAAGGTATCCCTGGAGCCTTCTCTTCTCCAGGCTGAACACCCCCAGCCCTCTCAGTCTGTCCTCACAGCAGGGGTGCTCCAGCCCTCGGAGCATTTTTCGTGGCTCCTATATTTAAAGGGATTTAGAGAAAACAGGAGAACTGTGCTCTGTTCATGGGGGTGGCACAAGGATGTGCCACCCTCAGCAGTCAGGATCCCCGACCAGCACCAAAACAAGACCAAGAGAGCACCAGCACCTGGGAGGTGTTAGGTGCCAGCCCTGCCAGAGCTGCTGAGCACACGTTCTTTAGCCCCAGCACCGCACGGGGCCCCGCTGCCTTTGCTGACGTGGTCAGACAGCTCCTCGCCACGAGCCCCAGAAACCTGCTGGCAGCGGGACGGACGTGTCACTTCCCCTCGGCCACGGGTGAAGCCGGGCATTGGGCAAGGGCTTTCTGGCAGGAACCGTCCCCACACAGGGTCTGGCCCTTCCAGCAGACGGTGTCACTGCAGACTCCCTGACAAGGCCTCCCTCGCCTGTGGAACCTGACTGGCTTCCCGGTGGCCGAGCATTAACGCAGGGCCTGGTTCTGGCAGCAGCTGATCCCCGCTCTGGCAGCCCGGCGTGCCCGAGCTTGCACAGCCCCGAGCGGCAGCGGCTGCTGCCCTTTGCTCAGCACAGCTTCGTCATCTACAACCTCGCTGGCCTCCCTTTTGGGCCCAGTTCTGCTCCCAGCCAAAGCTCCCAGAAGCACAATCTCCCCAAGGGGCACCTCACTCTGATCACCACCATCCCGGGACACCGGGCCCAGCCCCTGGCAGGGGACGCAGGAGGAGAGCAAAGAGCAGCAGCTCTGCTTCCAGGGTGTGGCCAGGAGCCTGGATGGAGCCCGTCCCCGCTCCGGTGCTTATCAGCCGGGCAGCCTGCATGCACCAGCGGTGCCTGTTCCAACCCACCGGTTTCCTGGCGCCGGCAGTGCCAACGCTGCAGCCAAAGGCCAGCTGGTTTCTCCCCGGGGCACAGGGGTTCTCCTCCCCCAGCCCAGCCCCAGGAGCAAGAGGTGCCATGGAGCGAGCCCTGGGCCATGTCCAGAGACGCCAGGGGAAGGCAAGAACGGGACCATCCCTGCCCCAGTCACGAAACCCTTTTCCTGTGGGCCCCTCAGCAAACTGGGCATGGAGCAGCATGTCTGGGACTGGAACCTCACGCCCACAGGCTCCAAACTGGGGGCTGGGACTCCCTGTGTCCCATCTCCCACCCACCATCGCCCAGACCGGTGTGTGTCAAGACCAGGGGCCGCCGGCACTGGCTTCCTCCCCACTTTCCTGGCAGCCTCCATGGCTGGTGCGGCTGCAGCACAACAGGACGGGGCTTCCCCGTACCGCGGGGGCCTCGGGGCAGCTCGGGGCTGGGGGTGGTGGGAGCTGGCACCACCGTGACACTGAGCGGCCACCGCCCCCCAACTGGGGCGGGCCCTAAGCACTGCCCCGAGGTCCCTATAACGGGATCAGGGCGGAGGCCGATACCAGGACCAGTCCCATCACCCCGGGCCGGGCCTCGACCCAACCGCGCGGTGCCCGGGGTGTGGGCACGTGTCCGTCAGCCTTCCCCTCCGCGGGCACCGGAAGCGCCCGCTTTCACTTCCGGGTCGGGGCAGCGGACGGCGGACGCGGCCCAGTCAGAATCCACCACGCGCGCCAGGCCGCGCGCAGGCGCAGTG
>VZTM01016973.1:278504-291843 GCA_013400555.1 Jacana jacana
GGGGGGGGGGGGGGGGGGGGGGGGGGGGGGTGGCGCCGGTCCCGGGGTGCAGACTCTGCGCCGACCTTGGCCCTGCCGTGGGGGGCTGGGAGCGGGGCGCCCTGAGCCCCGTGTGGGGAGTGGAGCTGGGGAGGCTCTGTCCGGCATTGACGCTCCGTCCTGCCCCGCAGACGCCCCTTGGTGCGGGCACTGCAAAGCCCTGGCCCCCGAGTACGCTAAGGCGGCGGCGAAGCTGAAGGAGGAGGGCTCTGAGATCCGGCTGGCCAAGGTGGACGCCACGGAGGAGTCGGAGCTGGCCCAGCAGTTCGGTGTGCGCGGGTACCCCACCATCAAGTTCTTCAGGAACGGTGACAAGGCCGCACCCAAGGAGTACACCGGTGAGCTGCTGTCTGGCTCCGTGCCCACCTGGGCTCAGAGGGCAGCAACGTGGCGGCGGGTCTGTTCCCCTGGCCCTGTGCTCTTGCTGGACAAGGTCCACGGTGACAGTGGTGACAGCGGCCCGGGCAGCGGTGCTGCAGTGGGGGGGGGGGGCGCGCTGGGTGGGAGTTGGGGTGTTGGGGTGTAGGTCTGCCTTTAACAGGGTTTCTCATCTAGAAGCTGGGGAGGTTTCTAACATGAGCTAAGGCGGATGGAATTGTTTTTGTGTAGGGAAGCGAAGCAATCTGAGCAGTTTGCTGCTGGGCTTGACTCAACTTGAGTAATGGAGGGCCCAGAACTGAAAAAATGCTTGGGTGGTTGAGTAAAGGGGCAAACAAAACCCAAGGCAGAGGCATGAGGAGGACCAAGACAAGCAGAAGTCGGTTAAGCCAGGCCACGCTGTGCTTTATGATGAGGGTACAAACCAGAATGCCCCACTCTGAAAGGGAAAGGTGATAAACTTGTGTGGAGAATATCAGCATCTTGCAGAAGTGCTGTATTGCTGGTCAAAGTTTAAGAACATGCCTGAGTTAAAAGCAATAGGAGAATAGATTCCTGGAAGCCCCTTGTACCTTGACTTTCAACAATTAGTGATTAGCTTAATTACCCTAGCAGTGAAAGGAAGAGTTGCGTAAACAATATCTTGATTCTTCCTGACCTCTCAGTTGGCTGCAGTGTGGCCTGCCTGAAAGCTCAGGGCCTTTGTGTTCTCAAACTTGGTGGGGATGGAGGGTGAATCAATGTTTTTATCTTCCTGGTGTAGCTGGCAGAGAGGCAGATGACATTGTCAGCTGGCTGAAGAAGCGCACTGGCCCGGCTGCAGCTACCCTGACAGATGCCGCTGCAGCGGAGACGCTGGTGGATTCCAGTGAAGTGGTTGTGATTGGTTTCTTCAAGGTAGAGCTCGTGCTTCCCTTTGAGGAGCTCTTGTGTATGTCTAGGGCTTTCCCTGCTCTCCGCCCTGTGGGGACCTGACAGCTGGGGAAGGCTCCCCATGAGTTGAGAAACACTTGCTGTGCTGTCCTACTTGATCTTCCAGTTCCCTGATTGGTAAACCCTGGGATGTTTGTGCCTCAGTTTGTGTCCTATGTGAGACACTTCTCTTTATTCTCCAGGATTTGACATCAGAGCCTGCGAAGGAGTTTGTGTTGGCAGCAGAGGCTGTGGATGACATTCCTTTTGGGATTTCCTCCAGTGCAGATGTCTTCAGCAAGTACCAGCTTAGCAAGGATGGTGTGGTCCTCTTCAAGAAGGTACTGGTTGGTGCAAAGCACAAGTACCATGTTTGAATCTTCTGCTTCTTCCTACCTTTTATCTAATTAGATGCAAATGAGGGCAGCCCTGGATGAAACAGCAAAAGATCCTTTGCTGGGAACTTGACTGTTCCCAAACCTCAGGGTGGGGTGGAAGAGCAGAGCCTGCAGCCCCTCTGTGGGGCAGCAGAGCCCTGGGACCCTTTGCAGGGTGCAGAGTGCAGCTCCCTTGGTCTCCCAGTCCTCATGCTGCCTTCCTGAAGCTGCTGGGCTTTGGGTCTAGTTTATTGCTTCACTCTCCTCCCTGTTTCTCAACTACCTGGCCGTGGTGCAGTGATGGCCAGCACAGCCATTAAAATACTCAGGGCGGTAACTTGTGAGGCCTCCTGTGCCCCTCCCCAGACTTGGAAGGTCTTAATCAGAGCTGGTAGCTGAGTTATCTTGCTGTGGCACTCTGGGTGTGATTGTGGCTCAGCAAAGTTGCTTTTAAACACACTCTGTATCAACCTCTGCTGCCATCCGTCGCTGGCTGTGCCCAGGAGTTGTTCTGTGTCTCACTGCTGTGGGTTCTGCAGTGCAGTGATTGCAGTGGAGCTCTGAAGAGGAGTTGCAGTGAATAGGTTGGGGTGGTTGGATTATGTGGAGAGGGGTGCTGGCCAGCCACAGAGTCAGAAATAAACTTACCTCTGCTTTTCACTGTTAAAAATCCAGCTCACCTGGATGAAATCCTACTTGTATCCTCCAACCTAGGGGTTCTCTAGACCTGGTGGTGCCCCATGCTTGGGTGCAGTGAGGCAGGAGAGAAAGCTGCTTTGGGTTCAGACTTCCTGAATCTGTGATAATCAGTTATCAGGCTGACTGGTTTGACCTACCACAGGCTAAAGAGTTGAATAAATTCTTATTTCATTCTTTGTTCAGCTAAAGCAGCGTGTTTTATTCCACTAAACTTCTGAAGCTGTAGCTATTTTTTATGGTGCTAGGAACTTGCATAGGTGAATTCTCAGAGGTTGCTCGGGTCAGTGTGACCAAAGAGCTCAAAATGCTGGAGTTTCCCAACTAGAAAAGTTGGGATGGGTGAAGGGAGTGGCATTTTGTTCTTGGCTGAGTTGCTACCTGTATTGTGCTGCTCTTGCATGTGGAGCTTTCTGTGTGTGATCTTTAGGCCCTTTCCATGGCCAATGCTAGGCTGAAATCCGTGGTTGCAGGGACTTTTGTTCTCAGTTTTTGTTCTGTCCAAGCGCTGACCTGGGCCTCCAGTGCTGACAAGTCCTTACCCCATGGTTTGTTCAGTTACTGCTAGGTTTTCTCATGTTTAGTGCTCTGTGGAAGGGTCTTGCATTGATCTGATGAATTCCCCTCTAACCCTTAAGTCCTGTGAGCTACATCATGTTTTCCTCTGTTTCTGAAGAACTAGGCTTTAGCCAGACTCTAACACAAAGGGAATTTTCAAGCAGTTTATTCAACTTGGGTGCATCTCTGATGAAAAACAGTTCTGCACCAGGCAGCTTTTGGCAGGTGTGTTGGGAGTGGGAGGAACCTTGGTCTGGAAGGTGGCTCATGAGCTGCTGGGTGCTGCAGCTGAGCTCTGCTCTACCTGGAAGAACTGAGGAGGGACCTTTCAGCCTGTAGATGTTACCTCCTTGTCCCTTTTCTGGTGTGATGGTGTGGCAGTGCCATGAGAGCTCTCAAATACACCCTCCCTGTCCCTGCCCCTCAACCAAAGTGAAAATGAGTGCTAACATTAACCAAATATCAGGGGATAAGAACCAGAATGGTTTATTTTCCCAACAGTTATATTTTTGGACTTTGGCTCAGCTTCCTGCAGATAGTTGGGTCTAAACTAAGGGACTTTGTTGGCTGGTCACTCATCTTACTCTTTGTGTGAGCCATCCAGACTTGCAAAGACCCTCGAGCGACTGTTGTGAAGGCATAAGACAATGGTCAATGCTCTTTAAAGTATTTACAAAGTTCACTTCCAGTGTGAAGTGTTTTGCTTGGCTTTCTAGCTGAGCCTGGTACACTTCCTCCAACAGAAGGTTATCTGAGTCCACTCTGGTTTCTGCCAGTAACTCGAGCGTTGCCCTGCCAGGGGGCTGCTGTGTTATCCTCCACATCCTCTCTCTAACCTCAGTGCTCCTCTACAGCTGTCCCTGTCCAGGCTGCCAGAGAGGGTTCTGAGAATCCTGGTTGGGGATACAGGTGATGTCCTAATGGAAAAAAGGATCTGGCACCTCTAGTGCGTGTTAACAATGTGCTATTGTCTCTAACAATAGAGTCTGAAACAACCACACAGAGCTGAGTAAATAGTCTCTCCAGTGTGGACTGGGCTTTGTCACACTTCTTTCATGGCCCTGCCTGGTTAAAGTCTGTCTCTGCTCTGACATTGGTGACTCTTGCAGAGCAGGAAGCTGCCTGTGCTCTGGTGGATCATTGGTTTGTCAGATGCCTCCCACAAACCTGGAAGGCAGTGGTGAAGGAGCAGTCCTTCTTGAGACCCCTTTCACAAATGGTGTTGTGCTCATCTTGTGCTGCTGGGGGTGATTTAAGGCTTGAGAGGTGGGAGTCTGCTCTGAACAAGCAGAGTGTGAGTGCACACTGTGTCTGAAAGAGGCTGATGTGGGATATGGAAGGGCTCTAATGCAGGAATATCTGTCTTTGCAGTTTGATGAAGGCCGTAACAACTTTGAAGGGGAGATCACAAAAGATAACTTGCTGAACTTCATCAAGTCTAATTCCTTGCCTCTGGTCATAGAGTTCACTGAACAGGTAGGTCTTTAGATCCTTGGCTGGGCTCCTTCTCGTGGCTACTGTATGAATACAGCAAAGCTTACGTTGTAGGTTGGGTGTTACCTGGGAGCTGATGCTGGTGTGGGGCTGTGGGGAACACAAGGATAAGGAGGCATCAGCCTGCTGTGCAAAGCAGTCCTGTAGTATAGCCAGAATAGCAGAGCCAAGCTGGTCTTCACACTGATTTACCTCTCTTCCAAGTATAAAGTTTATTTTCTATTCCTCAGACTGCTCCTAAAATCTTTGGAGGAGAGATCAAGACTCATATTCTTCTGTTCCTACCAAAAAGTGTATCTGACTATCAAGGGAAACTGGACAACTTCAAGAGTGCAGCTGGAAACTTCAAAGGGAAGGTGAGATGGATTTCTCGGGTTTTGAATCTGGTGGCCACCTCCTGCAGAGACGTGTAGCACTGTTTGTGTCAGCTTCAGAGCTGGGGAGGATTGCTTCAGGCCGGTGCTCTCTGCCTGTGTGCCTTGATAACAGGGGACTGAGGCACTGGCTCATGTGCTGGCTTGCCTGGCTGTTGAGGGAATAGCAGTTAAAAACTCCTGACCTCCCTTTTCTGGATGTAAATCTGACTCTGCCTTAGTGCCTGGGTCTGTGCATGTGCTGTGTGAGCTGCTGGGGCTCCAGTGTTTGTGCTTGGAAAGGGCACCTTCATGGGCCTGGAGAAGGGAGAGGGGCCAGTTCAGCTTCTACCTGTGTGTGTGAAGTGTCAATAGCTGAGAGGTGCTTGTCTTCACCGTGTTGCCTTTGGCTTTTTTCCTCCAAAGATCCTGTTCATCTTCATAGACAGCGACCATAGTGACAACCAGAGGATTTTGGAGTTTTTTGGCCTAAAGAAAGAAGAATGCCCTGCTGTCCGTCTGATCACACTGGAGGAAGAAATGACCAAATACAAACCCGAATCAGATGAGCTCACAGCAGACAAGATCAAAGAATTCTGCAATAAATTCCTGGAGGGCAAGATCAAGGTAATGGAGACAAATGTTGCTGGTGGTAACCCACTGGCTAAGCAAAGATTTAAAAAAAAATCCTCCCTGTGAGGAGCTCTGTGAGTCACCTGGAGAAAATCCTTCCAACTAATGTATGGAGTATCTGGTGGGCTTTGTGCTGAGAAATGAAAGGCAAAGCTGCTGGAGCATGAAGGGCAGGGAGCTGTGTGCTGGCACTCGAGCTCAGTCAGAGCCTGCTCTTTCTGCTCCTGCTGGTAATGGTGCTGTTGGTCCAGTTCCTCTTTGCCAACAATGCGTGGAAGGTGTGAACTTGTGTGGTGCAGCTTAACGAGCTTTCAGCTCCCCTCTGCTGGAGGTGGCCATGTGCAGCTGAACTCCAGTGGTGACCCTTCAGCTCACCTCAGCCCCATGGGGAGGGTACTGTCAGCGATATTACTTCCTCCTACAGAGCTCAGTTTTTGGGCTCTCAGTGCAAAAGTGTTTGTCATTTTTGGTTCAGGCCGGGGAGGAGACTTTCTGTAAGTGGGAGAGGAAGTGACTGATTCATGTGATGGCTCACAGCCTGTGGCTGAGGTGCTGAGAGGGGTGATGAAACCTGGGATTTCCAGGATATGTGACTGCCTGGATGTGCCAAGCAGCTGTGGAGCAAACCCTTTCTCTGTGTTTCGTATTCCAGCCCCACCTGATGAGTCAAGATCTTCCCGAAGACTGGGACAAGCAGCCTGTCAAAGTTCTAGTTGGGAAGAACTTTGAAGAAGTTGCTTTTGATGAGAATAAGAATGTCTTTGTAGAGTTCTGTAAGTATCTTTCAGCAGCTGACTCCCAAGTAGCTGGCATGAAAGGGGAGATAGAAGGCTGCATGAGTGGGATTAGGGAGAAAGCATCTTATGGAATCTGAGCCACAGAGAGAGCACCTTGGTTGAAGAAGTGTGTGAACATTGAAGAAATGTCTGGCCTCGAGGGCTGGGGGTGGGAGCAGTGGTGGCAACTCCTTTGGGTGTTGGTGCTAGTGATGTTTTTGTAACTTACAGATGCCCCTTGGTGTGGTCACTGCAAGCAGCTGGCTCCCATCTGGGACAAGTTGGGAGAGACCTACAGGGACCATGAGAACATCATCATTGCCAAGATGGATTCTACAGCCAATGAAGTGGAGACAGTGAAAATCCACAGCTTTCCCACACTCAAGTTCTTCCCTGCAGGCTCTGGCAGAAATGTAAGGAGGCAGCTGACCTTCATGTAGATCACACAAGGGAGTGCTAGAGATCTGTTTGGGACAAGGCCTTTGGGGAGGGCTCTCCATTCTGCAGGGCTGGAGCACATCAAGTCCCCAGGACACCTGAGAGGCTCTGGGGGGGGCTGGGCTGTAGGAGACAGTTTGGTGGGGGGTTGGAAGTGGGAATTGGGGGATAAGAGGGAGCATTGCAGAGGACAGTATGCTCATCTGCAGGCTATTCTTTCCTCGCAGTGATCTCTGAAGTCTAGTGGCTGAGCTGTTTTCCTTCGTCTCATATGGGTGAAGGTGAATTTTTAAATTCCCTTTTGCTTGGCATGTTGACTGTTGCTCAGAAAGAGAATTCTCCTCTCCAGGGGCGTGGTTCTGTAGGTGCCCATAACCTTTATCTTGATGCTTTTTCCTGTGTAGGTGATTGACTACAACGGGGAGAGGACGCTAGAAGGCTTCAAGAAGTTCTTGGAGAGCGGAGGCCAGGATGGGGCAGCAGCTGATGATGTGAGTACTGTGAATACAGGACTCTGGGTCTTCAGAATATGGAGTTTGGGGATGGGCCTGGTGCTGTGCTGGAATCCTCAATCCTAAATAAGACCCTGGGCTGTTATGTGGCAGGAAAGGATGTTATTGGTGAACAAAAGAGTCCACATGGTAAAATGTGGGTCAGGTGCTGCCTGGCTGGCCATTGGCCTGTAATGGACTCTTTTGATTGAGAATGCTTCAGCTGGGTGCTTAATAAGTGTTCTTGGAGGCTTAAGCACAAATGCATGGAAGGTGTTGGTGTTTAAAACCAGCACAAGCTGTCTCTGGTTGTCTGCAAACTGGAGCACTTTGCCTCTTCTTCAAGAGCTCCTGCCCACCCCCTGCAGCTGAGCAGGATGATGAATGTCACACCCTGCTAGGGTGGAGGGTGTTACAGGTACCACCTTCCAGGGGTTCCTGATCCTCTGTGTCCCAAATCCAGAGCTCCTGGGTGGAAGTATCTGGATGCTTTGGTAACATGGTGGCAGGGAGTAGTGAGCAGATCAGAGATGCTGTTCTGTGCTCGGGTTTGGATCTGCCTGGTGTGCCAGAAACCAGTAGCTGTCTATAAACCCACACAGGATCTGGAGGACCTGGAGACAGATGAAGAAACGGATCTTGAGGAAGGTGATGATGATGACCAGAAACTCCAAAAGGATGAATTGTAAAGAGAAGACTGATCTACATCACCCAAAAAATCAGACACTAAATTGGCTGCTGTTGTGCAGCCCTGTGAGTCAGAAACCCATTAAGATTTAAAGCAGAAGGTGAATGACTGGAAATCCAGGGATTGGCTTTTAAAGTAACACTTTACCCTCACTTTTCTGTACACTTGACTATATTTTTCTTTTGGCTTTTGAGAAGGGATCTGTCACTGGGTAGCCAGCCCAGCCAGCTGGGCTAATTGTTTTGTTTTGGTTTTTTTTTTATTGTGATGTACTTTTTTTGTACACAGCTTCTGTTTTGAAGGATTCTGTTCTTCGGGGTAGAAGCAGATTGTGAAAGTGGTAGCACGAGTTCAATGGCCCAACACCCTGGAGCCTTGCCACTAACATCTTCCAAGAAAGCTGCTTTTTCTTTTTTTTTCTCTCTTTTTCTTTGAGTCTTTCTTTTTAAACTCAAGCCCATAGTTAATTTCTGCACCTGGTGGGGTTCCTTACTGGTCTCAGCTGTTCTTCCCTGGGATCAGCCCTCAGCACATGTAGGGGCAGAGGCAGTAGCTGATGGCATCAACCTTGGTGAAAGGTGTATGTGAAGGTGCTCCTCTTCATGCTGGCCAGATTCTTTCCTTTCCCCCTCTGCTTTAAAACACTTGGAGATGCCAATTCCAAACACCAGGAAGGGTGGGACACTGTGCACTGGCTGTGGCAGGCTCTTGGGGGTGGAGGTGGTCGCTGGCTCAACAGCTTAGATGAGACCTCGCTGTGTTGCCATCCTTTTGATCAAATGCAAGACTGTTTTGCAATCACTTTTCCATGAGTTATTTTGACTGGGCTGACCAGGCAGGTGGGTGGTGTGGGAGGGCCTGATAAAACAGATCAAACAGGACACTTGCAATTTACTGGGTTTTGGGGAGGAACTTGAACAGGGGAGTGCCTCAAAGGCCTGAGCTGCATCAGGCTGTTCTTAGCATTCCACCACAATAACATTTGGAACTGAATTTGTTGGCCAAATAAAGTTGAGATTTTAATACTATCGTGTCTCTTTGTCTCTGTCAGAATATGGAATTGGGTGTATTTGATCCTGAACCCGAAGAGGAGCGGGGTTTTAGGCTGATTCTCAAGGGACTCGGCCAAAATGGTGTATGTTTGTCAGCCTTCTCAAACTTTCACTTAAATACCCTATTTTTGAGAGGAACTGCACTTTCTGAATGCTTTGTTTTCCCAGTGTTGGGTACCTTAACCTGAGGAAGTTGGTATTGCCTAAGCTATGAAGGGGAAAGAACAAGATGACCCAGTCGTGTCCAGCTTAAATCAGCCTGTGCAGGCAGACAATTAGCAGCTCCGTGAGCAGCGAGGGGACACTGGCCAGTGTTCTGAGAACTGGGGACTCTGCTTGCCAGCTGGCCTGGGGTGAGGGGACCTGGTTGCACTGGAGAGGTTGATGAGGAATTTGCCTGGGAGGGAGACCTGGGGCTGCTTGTCAGCCTCACATGACCCCCCCTCCCCTCCTGAGCCACACTGCTATTTCCAAACTGGTCACTTACTGCTGGAAATATGTTTGTAAGGAAATATGCTATAAATGTCACATGGGGGGGGTGTATGGTGAAGCTAGAGGGCAACTAAGGAGGCTACTGGTGCCTGTCCCTGAGCATGGGTGTGCTGGGGTGGTGGAAGAACAGTGTTATGAGAGCCCCTGCCCCATCCTGGTAGGGTGGGCATAGATCTTCACCCCAGCAGCCCCTCACCTGGGGCTGAGCAAGTGCTTGTGGGCCCTAGGATCTGAAGATGGTTGCCTGCTGTCTGTCCTGTTAGGGATCGGTTGTATTTGTGGCTGTTATCTGAGGTCATGGGGAGGAGGATCTTTGAAGATGCCTCCCCCTGGGGCTGTGACCCCCCCCCCACTACTGCTGGAGGCAAGGGGTCCGTGGTGTACCCAACTGCCCTTATCCTGGCCCAGCAGTGCTGGTGGCCACTGTCAGGGCTGGTTTGTGGTGGGTGCTCTGAGTAAGGAAGCTGCCTTGTGTTTTGGGGTGGGAAGAGAGCAGTACTAAGAAGCTCCACTGGAAGGTGCTGGATAGGACTTGGCTCAAAAAGGCCCGTTTTGTGGAGACAGTTGAAGTGTAAACAAGGCGGTGTTCCTCCTCTGTTTACAGTCTGAGACCTACCCTGCTCAGCTCAGAGGAGGGGGCTCTTCTCCTAGACCGAGGCTGCTTTTGGCAGAGCAGGACTCCATGGGAGTCATCTTGTGTACACAGCTAATTGCTCTTCCAAGAACTAAGAGCTAAAAGCGTTCTGTCTCCGCAGCAGAGAGCTCAGCCCCCTATTGACCCGTTCAGGCTGACGTGCTGCTGAGCGGGGATGCTCAGCAGAAAGATCAATGCTGGCAGATGAGGAGTGCAGCAGGCGCCTCTCGGGTCACGGCTGAGCGGGCTGTCAGCCCCGCTGCTGCCCAGGGTTGAGGATGAGGGTCTGCTGCAGAATGGGCAGAGTGAAATCCCTGTGATTCCTGATGCTGGACAAGGTTGGTTTTTTTCCTGTACTGCAGGGGAGTTCTCTGTCCTGTCTGGATAATGACGCCCAGCACAAAACAGAGCACAATGTGCTCATGTGTCTGAAAGGACCAAGCGTTGATGGAGGGGGAAAAAAAGGATAGAGGGGCAGTTGTTGCTTGAACCCTTGGCAGATCTGAAAGATTCCTCTGTGTAAAATGGTCCATGTTGGGCCTTTGACAGCTACAGCTGGCCAGGAACGAGTGCAGGAGTGGTCTGATGGTGGTGCTATTCTTCAGCTATTCTGAGGCTCTTCCATACAAGCCTGCCCTGACAGGCAGCCGGTTCCAAGTTGGAAGTAGGCCGTTGAACACCAGGGGCTGGCATTAAAGGCTTCTGGTGCTGCACCTGCATCAGGAAGCCCCCACAGCACCTCTGTCCTCACAAGGACACTGATACTATCCAACATGGTGGCGTTCTCCACGTTTAGCTGTGTGCTGTCTCACAGCCGTGCCGGGCAGCACAGCTCATTGGGCTCCTTTCAGGTCGTCTGGTGCAACTGCAGGAGGCTGACTTCGCTCTGAATGCATTTGGCACCGCAGCTCTGACACGTCTGCGCTGCGCTGGCTGGTCCCATTCACACGGTGACGGTGCTTGTGTCTGCCCTGGCACGTGTGTGTGTGAGAGAGGGCTTGTTGCTGGGAAGGTCTGTTTCTCAGGCTCTTGGGCTCCTCTGAAGGGCTGTCCATGCAAAAGCAAGAGTAGCTTTGACCCCTTGGATGGGCACATCAACAGGTGGGTGGTAAGATGAGACACCAACTTCTGCCCAAAAGTGGGAGGCTGCGGGCCTGGGCGGCTCAATTACAAAATTAGGATGAGCTGCATGTCCTCAAAATAGCCCACAGGAGCCTATATAACGCGACGCCCCTGGAGAACCATCAGACCTGGGCCAAGGCCTTGTGTGTGCCCAGTGCCACCTCCTGCCTGCGGCACGGGAGTGCAGGGAGAGCCAGCGACGGTGACCGGCACTGCTGGGACACAGGCACAGCCCCAGGGGCGGAGGCAGCACAGTGGTGAGGGTGCCATCACCCCTCCATAGCGAGGAGGAACCTGCCAGCCAGAAGAGAAAGCCGGTGGGTCATAGAGCCAAGCGCTGAGCGACTCCGGCTGCTCCTGCAGCCCCACGTGCCTCTGCTCCCCCGCTTCCTCTGCTGCATCTGAAGGTTGCCATCAGCATGAAGGACTATTGCCCGGTCTCAGTGCTCCGGTACAGTCGGTACAGACAGAGACTGAGAGCCTCGCGCACTGTGCACTTCCCCAACGACGTCGTCTTCCAGGACCACATCAGGGAAGGGGACCTGGAGCAGGTGGGCAGATTCATTCGTGCCAGGAAGGTGACGCTGGACACCATCTATCCTTCTGGTGAGTGCTGCCGGGGCTGGCAGAGCTGGAGTCTGTGCGGTGGCACGGCTCAGCTGGGCTGCACAAGAGACCAGAGAGTGCCACACGGCCAAAGCTAGTACGTGGGCCACCTCTGGTAGGGTGACCGGTTGGAATCAAGTCATTTTCCTCCCCCAGCATTGCCCAGCAGAGCCCCAGGCCAGTGCTCCAACATCTCCCCAATGTCTCCCATCAACAGTGTTGACCAGCCCAGGGAGGTTTAAACCCTGGGTCCCTTCAAGGCATAACTGTGCAGCTACAGTGTGGTTCCACCTGGAAAAGGAGCCATGGGCACAAGCTGGTCTGTGGAGCTCTGTACGGGGCAGTTGGGGCTTCTGCCTTCTCCCCAGCTTGGGAGAAGAGCGGGGAGGAGGAAGGCGCCACATTTGGTTCCTGGCTCTGTCCATTTCTCACGCTGTTTTCTCTCACACGTGTGGATCTGTGGACTTGTGGCATTTATGTTTGTAAGGAAGGCACTGTGTTGTGTCTGCACCCAACCTCTCTGCCAACTGTTTACACCTCAATCCGAACTGTCCGGTGCAGAGCTGAGATTTGTCCCTTTTTTGTGCTTGGCTTCAGCCTCAGCTGTCACAGGGCCACAGAGGTGGGGTCTCAGATGGCCCCAGGCTCTCTCCTATCTACACTGCTTGCTTCATTACTTGCTCTGTAGGGAGCTTCCAAACCTTGGACAGAGCAGGATCCCAGAGATGCTCTCCTCATGTCCCCACAGCTGGGGCTTGGGGCAGGAGTTCTCCAGGAAAAGGCAGCTCCTTCTCGCTTTATCAGTCCTGCACGGCCCAGTGGGGATGGGGTGCTGTGCCACTCCAGGGTATTTGTGCTGTAGAAGGGGAACTTAAACCTGTAGCGGCTCCCCTTGCTTCCTCAGTCTTTGTTTCTTTCCCCAAACTCATCTCCCTGCAATGAGGGTCGGGTGGGACCCCTCTTTCCTGGGGTGTGGACATCCCACACTTGCCACTCCAGGGTTAATAAACCCTTTCCTTCCAGGCATGGCAGCCCTCCACGAAGCTGTGCTTACTGGGAACCTGGACTGTGTCAAGCTCCTGGTTAAATACGGTGCTGATATCCACCAGAAAGATGAGAATGGGTGGACGCCCCTGCACATGGCCTGCAGTGATGGCTACGCCGACATAGCCAGGTGAGGGGCACCTGGCCTGGGATGTGACGGGGCACCCTTGTCCTTTGGGGCCCCAAGAACCGGAGCTGGCAAGGCCACGGCTGGCTGGGGCTCTGCTCCCAGAAGGGTGCCCGGTACCTGCAGGACTGCCAGGGCCTTACAGCTCCCCACGGCAGCGGGTCTGGGGGCTGTGGCCATGGCTGTGGCCACTCAGGGCCATGTCTCCTGCAGGTACCTCATCTCCCTCGGGGCCAGCCAGGAGGCCATCACCGACGCCGGCGAGAAGCCTTCGGACCTCATCGACCCCGAGTACAAGGACTTAGTGGAGCTCTTCCAGGCCACCGCCATGAGCTGAGGCAGGGCCGGGCGAGGAGCAGGCCTCGGAGCGGCGGGGCTGCGCCGGGCCAGAGGGCCATGCCCAGGCTGGGCCTGGGCCGGCGGCCGGGC
>VZTM01016973.1:309384-319660 GCA_013400555.1 Jacana jacana
CTGGCTCCCGAGGGAGCGGGAAAGGGGTTCCCGCGGCTCCAGGGGGCTGGTGTAACCCCCGCGGGGTTCCCGGGGAGGCTGTCCCGGTCCTCGGTGACGCCCGTGCGCGGAGCTGGCGGCTCCTTCCGTGGGAGCGGGGCTCGCCTCCTCCCTCCCCGCCCCGAGGACCCGGACAAACCTCCTCCGTGCGGCCGGGAGCTGCCTCGGTCCCCTCACTCCGGCCGCCGCCGGCGGTGGCGGGTCCGGGTCCGTGTGTGTCGCTCGCCGTCCTGCCGCAGCACCACCAGGTAAACACGTCCCAGCGCAGCAGCAGCGCCCTGAGCCCCCCGAGACCTCCCGGCTGGGGTTGCAGCGGGTCTTGGGCAGACCCCCTTATCGCGGAGGTGCCAGTAGCTCCCCCCGCCGCCCTGCCCCGGCCTCGGGAACAAACGTGTTTACCGTGAGCTGACAGCCGCGGCGGCCATCCGGGCTCTGGCAGCTCGGGGACACCGTCTCCACCCTCTCTCCTCGGGGCTGGCTGAACGGAGGGCTCCCCGGACGCCCCAGCTGGTCCGTCCCCGCCCGCCCGAGTACGGCTCTGCTCAACCACCCACTCACCGAGAGCCCCCGCCGGTGCGGACAGAGCAGCCTGGCCCCCGCCGACCACAACCTGAGGCTGGTGGGTGCCTCACCGGCTGCCCCGGAGGGGTGGAGGTGATGGCTACCCCCCGTTAACCCCACCTCCAGAGACAGCCCTTGCACCTCTCCGGGTGCGGAGGAGCCTTGGAGGGGCAGGAGCACCCCAGCCCCCGGCCTTAGGGTGAGCCATGGGAGCCCCCGCAGGCACCGGGGCCGGGGCCGGGGCCGGGCGCGCTGCCCGTGCTGGGCAGAGGGCAGGAGGCTCCGGGAGCGCAAACACCGCCGGGCAACGGGCTGTTGACAGTCCCGAGGCCTCTCGTTTTCCGATGCTGAGAGATAAGAAGCTCCCGCGCTGTGCAGCTGCTGGACGCTCCGTGCTCCAGGCCGTGTCTGGCACACACTGTCCTGCTGGGGGTGGGTGGCCGTGGAGCAGCTCAGCTGCTGTAGGGATGAAGGAAGAGGATACGAGGGTGCTGGGAGCGCAGGGCTAGTGCAGCCAGTTGGGACCGTCACCCAGCTGGAGCCTCCCTGACGGTGCCACAGGAGGGTGATGGCCCACCAGGGCAAGGCCCCGCAGCTCCATGGCTCTGCTGCTCCACACTGGCCTTTGGGCCAGGGGCACAAGCCACCGCAGCCCAGCCGAGGCCAGGCAGCCCCCCCAGCCCCTCGGGAGGAAAGAGGGTTCCTCTCGCCCCACACTCACCTGCCCACAGCTCTCACACACAGGCCCAGGCAGAGGAACAAAGCGGCGATGCCAGCCAGCATCGTTAGACTTCGTTAAGGTGACGAGCTTTCACTTTTCTGCTGTCCCAGGCTGGCTCCGTTCCTCCGGAGCCCAATTAGTGCCGCATCCAGGAGGCAGCTCCCGGGAGGAGGCGGAGGTGGGCAGGCGGCCTCGGCGTGGATCTGCCCAAGGGCTGCCCGCTGGGCTGAGACCGGGCACAGCTCGAAGCAGGGCTGGCCTGAGGGAACCCAGCCCACAGCTCCCCACAGCGTGGGGCACGGAATGGGGCGCAGACCACCCTGCTCCGAGCCTGACCCCCACTCCCCCCAACCCGCCACGCAGGACACCAGGCCCCTCTGCTTGTTCCACTGTTTATTATATATTAAGGTCACAGATATTCCAGTTCTTTGATCCCTCGGGGCCACCACGCACGGGGGGTGCACAGGGCGAAGGGGCTGGTGCCGGCAGCCCCCACGTGTGGGGCGGTGCAGGGAGAGGGGGGGGGAGGCTGTGAGGCAGCCTTGGTGCGAGGAGAGGGTTGGGGGGGCTTGAGGTGGTGCTGGATGGAGACCCCCACGTGAGGCTGGGTCTGGTGGAGGGTGAGTGACCAGCGCCAGGTCCTTGAGCGGGCGCTGCCCAGCCCCAGTCGGGGGCCAGGGGTGCAGCTGTGACGGTGGCCTGGGCTGGCCAGGCAAGAAGAGCTGCAGCCCGTGGCTGGCCAGTGGGGCAGGGGGTCCACGTGGTCACCCGTGGGGGTCTGCCCTCTGTCATCATTGGTACGAGGCACAATCCCTGAAGAGCCCAGCAGCCATTGGGTGCTGGTGAGTTTTGGCCAAGCAGAAGGTGTTTGGAGGTGGGGGGGGTGTGGGTGGAGAAAACAAGGGTGGGCGATGCCAGGCTGTCCTGGGGCCAGTGGGGGGAGCATGTGGGGCCAGTGCCACTAAGGAAGGACAGGGCCTTGCGGTGCCAAACCTGTGGCACCTCCTTGCTGCTTGCAGGAGAGGCAGGGAGCATGCCCATCCTGCTGCCCCCAGCACAGGCCCTGCTGTGGTGTGGGCACTAGTGGCACTGTCCCCCACCCTCCCAGCCTCGTGAGGCTCGGGGCCCAGGGCTGGAGCCCCAGGAGAGCAGGCACACAAGGGACAGGGTTGAGGGGGGACAGGGCAGCAGGAGAAAAGCAAAAAAATACCCCAAACCAACAGTGCAGAAGGGACAAGAAGCCCAAGAGTAGCTCAGAGGTAACGGAAGTGCTGAGAAGGGGGGTAGAAAGAGGAAGAGGAGGGTCTGGGACTGGCTGGCCACAGGCACTGGCAAGGCACAGGAGTGGGGACGAGGGACAAGGGAGAGTGGTGCTGGCCCCAGAGAGGGGAAGAGGGTTCTGGGATCCCAGCGATGACCCGCACGCTCACCCCGCCCTGGGGCGAGGCGGGACCTCTCCTTCCCAACTCAGGTGGTCACTTTGATCCCAAAACGTTTGCGTAGCTGTTCCAGGAAGACAAAGGTGAGGATGGTTTGAGGAATGAGCCGGACAGCAGCAGGAACGAAGCCCTGGAAGCAGAGAGCAAGAATAAGGAGAAGTCAGCACGTTGCCCAGCTGGCCCTGGGCTTCCCTGCCAGGGCTGAGGGTGCCCAGTAGACCAACCCGGGGAGCAGCACCAGTTTGCAAGCACGGGGGCACAGCTGGCTGGGCATGCAGCATGAGCTGCCACAGCCCTGAGGGAGGCACCGCAGCCATGGCCTGTGCACACACAGCTCAGCGTCATGCACCAACCCCTCTGCCCCCAAACACATCAGTGCTGGCATCACCACTACGTAGGCAGGGTCTCGGTAGAAGCCCGGGTCAGATCCCACAAGGGGGCTGGATGCTGCCTGGGGAAGATGAGCAGACAGGCTGTAACAGGGAAAAAGCCTGACTGGTGTGAAACCCCTTTGCAGGGGACCCTCCCAGGAGAGAAACTGAACACACGGTGACTGCACCATGACATGGGCCCATGAGCTGACCAGTGTCTGCTGGTCAGTCACATCCAAGGAGTGCTGGAGCACCACTGCACATACCTGCCCTCCCCTTCAAGGACCCAACAGGTACAGCAGGGTGCCTGGAGCCAGGCTGCAGGCCCAGAAGAGGCTGAGGCTTGCAGTGCTCCGGAGCCAAGCCAGAGGAAGGCAGGATGTGGTCAGGCTGCCGGCAGCAGAGCCTGGAAGGCTCCCGCCCCAGAACTGTTCTGCACCTTAACCTCAGCTCCCCACCAGTCCCCCCACACCCCACCCCAGGCACCCCCAGATCAGTACCTTGTAGAAGGCAAGGGGGCCAAGCTTGGCAGTTTCCATGGCACAGTGGGCAACACCCTGGGAGTGAGACAGAGAGGGATGAGGAGGTGCAGGGAGGAGGCAGAGGCCAGTGCACAAAGGAGACAGGCTGGGCTACTCACCCGGTACTCGCCCTGGGAGTTCATGAGGCGGGTCTTGAGCACGTCCAGGGGCTGGCACAGGAATGTGGCACATCCACCCTGGGGGAGAGTCAGCCAGGATCAGCAACCCCAGCCCACAGAGAAGACCCAGGTGCCAGCAACTGCCATGGCCACCGGGGAGACCCAGAGCCCTGTCTGGGCCCAGCCCCAGCCCGGGTGCCCCAAAGGAGCCTCTGTGCCCAGCCCTGCTGTGTCAGAGCTCTGAGAAGAATCTCTGGCAGCCCCACTCTGGGGTCTCAGGCCCGGCTGCAGGTAAATCCAGTCCCAGTCCTGCCTCCCCACACCCAGCCCTGCTCACAGCGATGAAGCTGGCCAGGAAGTGAGTGAAGATGTTGTCTGACAGCAACCCAGTCGTGAGAACCAGCTGCTTGGCCTGGTCATAACAGGCGAGCTGTGGAGACACAGGGTATTAGTGACACTCTCCATGCCAGGACTACCCCTGTCCCTGCCCTGGGTACCCACTGTCCAGCAGAGCTGTCCTACCTGCCCAACGGTGACTAGGGCCCCTCGGCTGGATGCCATTGTAGCTCCCGAGAAGAGTTTCTTCGGTCCCTCTGTGTGGACAGACAGATTGGGATCAGTGCAGTCCTGGGACATTACTCACTCTCCCTTCCCCCCTGGGAGCCTCGTCCCCTGCCAGGTCCGTGTCCCAGACTCCTTGTACAACAGCACTTAAACCACACAACAGCAAACATGCTGCAGGAAAGGAGAGTCCTTCAGAACAGCCTTATCTTCTCCCTGCTGCCATTCCTTCCCCTTTCCCACCTGCTCTGTGCTTTTTCATAGCGGCTCCCAGCAGGTCTCTTTTCCNCCCCCCCGCCCCGAGGGGACTGCTGCAGCCCCCGGGGCCGCGGCCGAGGACCCGCCACCGGTGAGGTGCTGCCCCCCCGCGGCCACACGGACGCCCGGAACCGGGAGCCCTCCTTCCCGCTGTCCTGGCTCCTCCCGACCCCCTTTCCCGCNCAAGGACAGGCTGCCAGGCCCTGCCCAACCCTCAACTCCCCTGCCCCCGTGACCCCCCCCTCCATCTCCTCTCCCTGCCCTGGCTGAGCGAGCACCCGTGGTGACTCCCAGAGAGAGTGCCCTGGGCTACTGCTCTTGCCGTGGTGTCCCAGTGTCAGCGAGGACACCCCAGACAAGCTCATCCTACCCCGGCTGGCACAGCCTCACCTTCCCGGAAGACACGGTACATGCCGTCCAGGGCATGGGAATAGCTGGAAGGAGCGAGAAGGGAAGGTGTCAGGGTCTGAGGCTCCCCAGCCCCCCGGCAGCCCCACCGCCCCGAGGGGACTGCTGCAGCTCCCGGGGCCGCGGCCGAGGACCCGCCACCGGTGAGGTGCTGCCCCCCCGCGGCCACACGGACGCCCGGAACCGGGAGCCCTCCTTCCCGCTGTCCTGGCTCCTCCCGACCCCCTTTCCCGCTGCCCCGGTCCCCCCGAGAGCCCCTGCCCCTCCAGACCCCACCTTTCCAGCTGCCCTAACCCTCCTGGGTCCCCCTTTCCGCTGTCCCGGCACCCCCGGAGAGCCCCGGTCCCCACTCACTTGCGCCGCTGGGCGGGCGGCTGCTTCATATCGTTCTGCATCCTGTAAGGTAGAGCACCGCGGGGTGAGTGAGGCGGGGGCTGGCGACCTGCCGAGCCCGCCCCCAGCAACGGGGGCCTGGGTCACCTCTGTCCCTGCTCAGAGCAGCGGGCAGAGTCCCAGCAAAGGGACTGCATCGCCCGACTGCCAAGGGACAAGAAAGGCACCTCCAGTCACACACCCCTTGAGGGCCACGCAGGGGCCAGGGGGTGTCACAAAGAATGGAGGAACAACTCTGGTCTGTTTGGGCACAAAGCTCTCCACCAGGACCAGGCCACTAGCCACAGGGCAGCCAGGTCAGGGGGGAAGTCAGAAACAGGGGGAGAACCCCCCCACCCCAACTGGTGCTGCACATCAGCGGCACCGGGACGTGGGCAGAACTGACCTGACGTTCACCAGGTCTGCCGGGGTCCCCACCAACCCGCCGGTGAAACCTGTGGCCAAAGAGCTGGGGTCAGGGGGCTCCTCCAACCCGAGGGAGCCTGGGCCTGAACGATTCCCCTCCCCACTCACCTCCCAGTGCGCCCATCATCACTTTCTGGTAGAAGGGGGGAGGCCCCTTGTTGCCTTGGCTCAAATGGTCCCTTGCGGTCTCGTAGATGGCAAAGCGAGTCAAGGAATAGGTCATCTGGAGGAGAAGGAGAATGAGATGCTGTGCCCCACTGGATGCTGCCCCACACCTCAGGGCAGCCTGTCAGCTCCAGCCCAGCCACCAGCGTGGCAGCTCTGCACTGGCCTCAGGGGTGGCACTCACCTGCCGGCACACGGAGGCGCTGAGCCCATTGTAGAGAGNGGTGACTAGGGCCCCTCGGCTGGATGCCATTGTAGCTCCCGAGAAGAGTTTCTTCGGTCCCTCTGTGTGGACAGACAGATTGGGATCAGTGCAGTCCTGGGACATTACTCACTCTCCCTTCCCCCCTGGGAGCCTCGTCCCCTGCCAGGTCCGTGTCCCAGACTCCTTGTACAACAGCACTTAAACCACACAACAGCAAACATGCTGCAGGAAAGGAGAGTCCTTCAGAACAGCCTTATCTTCTCCCTGCTGCCATTCCTTCCCCTTTCCCACCTGCTCTGTGCTTTTTCATAGCGGCTCCCAGCAGGTCTCTTTTCCTCTGGAGCAAGGACAGGCTGCCAGGCCCTGCCCAACCCTCAACTCCCCTGCCCCCGTGACCCCCCCCTCCATCTCCTCTCCCTGCCCTGGCTGAGCGAGCACCCGTGGTGACTCCCAGAGAGAGTGCCCTGGGCTACTGCTCTTGCCGTGGTGTCCCAGTGTCAGCGAGGACACCCCAGACAAGCTCATCCTACCCCGGCTGGCACAGCCTCACCTTCCCGGAAGACACGGTACATGCCGTCCAGGGCATGGGAATAGCTGGAAGGAGCGAGAAGGGAAGGTGTCAGGGTCTGAGGCTCCCCAGCCCCCCGGCAGCCCCACCGCCCCGAGGGGACTGCTGCAGCTCCCGGGGCCGCGGCCGAGGACCCGCCACCGGTGAGGTGCTGCCCCCCCGCGGCCACACGGACGCCCGGAACCGGGAGCCCTCCTTCCCGCTGTCCTGGCTCCTCCCGACCCCCTTTCCCGCTGCCCCGGTCCCCCCGAGAGCCCCTGCCCCTCCAGACCCCACCTTTCCAGCTGCCCTAACCCTCCTGGGTCCCCCTTTCCGCTGTCCCGGCACCCCCGGAGAGCCCCGGTCCCCACTCACTTGCGCCGCTGGGCGGGCGGCTGCTTCATATCGTTCTGCATCCTGTAAGGTAGAGCACCGCGGGGTGAGTGAGGCGGGGGCTGGCGACCTGCCGAGCCCGCCCCCAGCAACGGGGGCCTGGGTCACCTCTGTCCCTGCTCAGAGCAGCGGGCAGAGTCCCAGCAAAGGGACTGCATCGCCCGACTGCCAAGGGACAAGAAAGGCACCTCCAGTCACACACCCCTTGAGGGCCACGCAGGGGCCTGGGGGTGTCACAAAGAATGGAGGAACAACTCTGGTCTGTTTGGGCACAAAGCTCTCCACCAGGACCAGGCCACTAGCCACAGGGCAGCCAGGTCAGGGGGGAAGTCAGAAACAGGGGGAGAACCCCCCCACCCCAACTGGTGCTGCACATCAGCGGCACCGGGACGTGGGCAGAACTGACCTGACGTTCACCAGGTCTGCCGGGGTCCCCACCAACCCGCCGGTGAAACCTGTGGCCAAAGAGCTGGGGTCAGGGGGCTCCTCCAACCCGAGGGAGCCTGGGCCTGAACGATTCCCCTCCCCACTCACCTCCCAGTGCGCCCATCATCACTTTCTGGTAGAAGGGGGGAGGCCCCTTGTTGCCTTGGCTCAAATGGTCCCTTGCGGTCTCGTAGATGGCAAAGCGAGTCAAGGAATAGGTCATCTGGAGGAGAAGGAGAATGAGATGCTGTGCCCCACTGGATGCTGCCCCACACCTCAGGGCAGCCTGTCAGCTCCAGCCCAGCCACCAGCGTGGCAGCTCTGCACTGGCCTCAGGGGTGGCACTCACCTGCCGGCACACGGAGGCGCTGAGCCCATTGTAGAGAGCCAGGAAGCCGTTGGTGCGGATCACATGCATGGCCATCCCCATCATCCGCATCTTCACCTCCTGCTGCGTCTGCAGGTGGACCTGGGGCAGAGTGCAGCAGTGTCAGTGCACCAGCCCGGTGCTGGGACTGGTCAGAAGACAGAAGAGCAGGGATGGCTGCTCTAAGTCCAGGAGTCAGTAGCCCAGGGTCACTTGGTAGCACTTGCACTAGAGCTTCCACACAAACAGCAATAGCTCCAGGCTCCCCACACCTGAGAAGACCTTGGAAACTGGCCCAGCCCAGCATCAGAGTGGTGGAGGCTGGCAGAAGCAGTGCTGAGGCACCTGCCCACGGTCCCTCCCAGGTGCCTGCCCTGCTGGGTGGCCTCAGCAGCATGCCCCAAGATGAAGCGATAGCTCCTGCTCCACCAAGAAAGGCCCTGGGCCACGTCGGGGCTGGGAGGATCCAGAAGCACGTGAGTGAGCGAGCAACCAGTGTGGGTTTGGCTTAGAGTCACCATGACAGGGCCAGCGAATTGGTGACCTCCTGCTGTCCTGCACCCTCACCAGGCGAGGCGACAGGCCTCCAGAAGGTGCTTCCCCTCCTCCCCAGCTGCAGGAACTGGCAGAGGCAGGAAGAAAACCCTGCAGCTCTGCTCACCAGCTCCAAACTGCTTTGTGCCACAGCCGGCAGAGCCTGGGTGCCCAGGTGCTGCCCTCCCCACCTGTAGCAGCCCAGCATGTCCCACCATCACCAGAGAAGCAGCAGCAGGTCTGCAGGGCTGGCTGGGACAGAGAAGCCACATTGGCCAAAGCACATTCTGAGCCCACCCACCCAGCCCCATGCTATGGGTCAAAGTTCCCAGGAGGTAAAACTAAAGAGAGCAAAGGGCCGCTGGCAGGGGACCAGGCCTGGCTCCTGTTACAGAAACCCCAGCACAGCCAGGGCGTGGGACACACAGCAGGACGCTGGGAACAGCCTCTGTCTCCCGTGTGGAGCAGCAGCAGGGATGCAGGAAAGGGACCTGCCTTCGACTCCAGCAGGCAGATTTTGGACGTCAGGCACCAGAGCTCGTGGTGTGCCGGGGAGCTGGGCGAGCGGCTGCTGGTGGGCAGCCCAGGGCAGAGGGAGTGGGCAGGCAGGTACACAGAGCCATGCCTGGAAGCACTGCACTGCCTGCCTGTCCCAGGAAGAACGGGCAGGGGAGGGGCTGGCCAGCTCTGTGGTCACTGCCGCAGGGCAGCAGCCCTGTGGGCGGCCAGTGGTTGTGTGCAGAGCCAGCTCAGGGGCTCCAACAGGGGTGCAAGCACCCTCCAGTGGGGCTGGCTGGGACCTCTCACTAGGGCCAAGGTCCAGAGGTGCAGCAAAGCACCCTTGGCCCACTGCCCTGCCAGACCCTGAGGCCCCTCCTGCTTCCCCCACGCCTGGCACTGGCCCCCACTGTGGGGAAGCTCTGGACCAAAGCAGGTCTGTGCTCGATATTCATGTGTGAACCCTCTGGCAAAACCAGCTGGCTGGCCTGGGCTGCTTGTGGCTACAGGGCACGCAGGGGCTATGCATCTGCAGTGAATAGTGTGTGGGGAGGCAGCCCAAAAGTCACACCCGTCACCCTGGCTCAGATACAGACCTAGAGGCAAGTGCCAGACTAATTCCCCTTCTTAGCGCCTTGCCAGGGCATCCTACACAAGCTCCCACGGGCTGCCAGCCACCTCTGCTGGGCAGACTGGGCCAGCCAGGCCTGGCAATAGGCTAAGCACTAAGGAAGCACCATCCTCCTGCCAGCACTGGCTCCTCTCCTGGTCCTGTGCTGGGCCCATCTTCTCCTCTCTCTGCGGAGTGGGAAAGGGCTGCCTGTCCCCAGCCTCACCCCCGGGCACGGCAGGGCCTGGCCTGGGCTTGCTCTCCCGTTCCCCCTCCGCAGCCCGCCTGGCTGCCAGCCCCGTTGCTGCTTGGCCGGCACACAAGGCCCTGGGCAGCGCTGGCATTTACCCCGTCCGTGGGTGCTGGCAGCGCGGGGCTGCGCGCGGCGCCCTTTGTGTGGGAACGGGGATGCCAGGCCGTCCGCGGTGCCTAGGTGACATCTTGGCCTGAGGACACGGAGCCCAGTGGGCCCACGTCCAGTGCCACAGGGCCTGGAGCCACCGCCGTGGCTCACACAGGCGCCCAGGCAGGACAGGCCGGGGTGTCCTCCACAGCTCCCAGCCCCACATCTGCACCTGACCCGGGGTCAGGCCCGTGTCCCCTCAGCCCTGTCCCCGTGCCACTCTCCACCCTCTTCCCCTGACCCTATCCCCTTGCTGCCGTCCTCATCCCATGGCCACCGGGGCTCCACGGCTGCCCCTGTCCCCTCGCCGAGCCCAGGGCCGCGTCCCTGCG
>VZTM01016973.1:325300-336758 GCA_013400555.1 Jacana jacana
GGCCGGCCGCTCTAGGCCCCGGCGCCGCGTCTCGGTGGTGGAGCGCGGGCGGCGCTCTAGCCGGCAGGTCCGCCGGGATTCGTTCCCCTGTTCGTGAAGCTCTTCAAAAGAACTCAAGGCAAGGTTTAAAATAAAAAATAAAATAGCGTAGAGCTTTTATGAGCTTCCTTTCCAGAATAATTGCTCCAAAATAACCCAAAACTTCTTCAGCCCTGACTTTATTTTATCAAATATTAGAGAACTTCGGGTGTTGTGGGTGTGAGGTTCCTTGGGAGACAACTCAGGCAAGAAACCCCATGAGGAGAGCGTTTTCCCTTTCTCCTGTCCAAGCCACGCAACACCGACAGGCTCCTCCGTGTTCCAAAGCCCCCAGAGTGAGGGGGCCGAAGGGAACGAGAGATGGCTCCATCCCGCCATGGAGAAAGGCTCCTGGTGGGGGAGAGCTGCCCAGAGACACGGCAGCTCCAGCTTGCACCAAGCTGGGAAGAAAAAGGCAGGTGAGCAGTTTCAGCTCCACAGATGGCTACCTCCTCCCCCCTGAGACAAAAACACTTTTCCTTTTGTCTTGCAAATGTTTTCCTCCCAGATCCTCTTCTTCATCCCTCAGGTGCTCGAAGCAGGAATGCCCCAAACCTTCCCCTCTGCCCTTTCCGGCTCATCTCGACTCCGATTCCCAAGTCCGTACATTCTGAAGGCACGTTGTAACCGGTGCTTCCCTGTGAAAGACACCAGCCTCCCTTGGAGAGAGAGTTACACCGAGTCACTTGCTTCAACAAGCTCCACAGACCTCCTCCCACCACCCCCAGCCCCTGGAGGCGGGCGATGCTCCACCCCACCCCACCCCACATCACCCACCACCCCACACACACCACCCCACACCACACACCACCACACCACACCTCCTTCCCAACACTTTTATTAATCACCATTGGCGCTCGGTCTCCCCGGGAGGAGTGGGCAGCTGTGCCAAAGGGACAGGGACGGGGACAAGGAGGGAAGGGAGGAGGTGCTGGCATGGACCAGGGCTCCCCAGCCACGGCCCCACGGGTGAAGAGTCAGGGGCTGCCCCACCGCCGCCCCGAGGGACGCTGTGGTCCTGTGTGTGGACCAGAGGTGGTGGTGGTGGTGGTGGTGGGGAGCAGAGGGGGCAGAACAAGGAGAGGAGGTACAGAAGTGATGGTAGATGAAGAGTAGTGTTAACACAGGACCCCTGCGCCTTCGTGGCTGAGATCAGTCGAAGGAGATGAGCTGGGCCTCGCTGCTGCCCTGGGGCTGCTGCGTGGGGGCGGGCGCCGGCGGGGGTGGCTGTTGCTGGGTGGGGCCTCCAGCTGGAGCCATCTGCAAGAGATGAGGCAGCTTTGTTACTCTACTCTACCCTGGTGAGACCCCACCTGGAATATTGTCTCCAGTTCTGGGCCCCTCAGTTCCAGAAGGACAGGGAACTGCTGGAGAGAGTCCAGGGCAGGGCTACCAAGATGCTGAAGGGAGTGGAGCATCTCCCAGAGGAGGAAAGGCTGAGGGAGCTGGGTCTCTTGAGCTTGGAGAAGAGGAGACTGAGGGGTGACCTCATTAATGTTTATAAATATGGAAAGGGTGAGTGTCAGGAGGATGGAGCCAGGCTCTTCTCAGTGACATCCAATGACAGGACAAGGGGCAATGGGTGCAAGCTGGAACAGAGGAGGTTCCAGTTAAATATAAGGAAAAATTTCTTCACAGTGAGGGTGATGGAACACTGGCAGGGGCTGCCCAGGGAGGGTGTGGAGTCTCCTTCTCTGGAGACATTCCAAACCCGCCTGGAGGCGTTCCTGAGTGACCTGCTCTGGGTGTTCCTGCTCTGGGAGGGGGATTGGGCTAGATGGTCTTTCGAGGTCCCTTCCAATCCCTGAGATTCTGTGATTCTGTGAGTAAATGAACCCTGCCTGGGGTCCTGGACCCCACCATCCTCTGGCAGCACTCACCTGCTGGTAGAGGGGCTGCTGGCCAGGCAGGTAGGACTGCTGGGCTGGCAAGCTGCTCAGCGCGGCCTCCTGTCCGGGCAGGGTGGACATGAGACCCTGCAAGAACGAGGGGACTTGTCAGAGGGGCTGGGGGGGCTCTGCAGGGCAGAAGGGAGGCATGTAGCCTCCGCCGGCCTCCCCTGCCCCATCGCCGGCAGTGCAGGACCAGGAGGGCTCCACGTGCTGGATCCCACCCGCAGCTGGGGTCCCCCCAGCACCCAGGAGTGCTGACCTGCATGCTGTAGGGCTGGTAGCCCATGGAGACCGACTGGCTGCCCATGTAGCCCATGGTGCCCGACTGGGGGGCCTGGGAGATGGCGGGGATGCTCTGGGACTGTGAGGCTGCGGTCTGCCAGGGGGGGAAAGTGGATGGTGAGGGGTGGGTGCAGGCAACGATGGCTTGTCCTAAATGGATACCCCAGGACCAGCACCGCTCCCACCGTTCCACTGGACCCAGGGTGTCTGCTGGATGGTTGGACTCGATGATCCCAAGGGTCTTTACCAACTGGAATGATCCTATGATTCCCTCCACACCACCAGGAGTCCAGAACTGGCTCCAACCCCAGCCCAGCCCCCACAGAGCGAAAGCAGCAGCAGATCCAGTGATCCGCAACCAACCAGCCCTTTCCTCCTGCCTGCTCTCGGGGATCCCATCATCGAGGCACCCTGCAGAGTGCCCCAGTGGCTACCAGCTGCCCTGCCCTCACTTGCCTGGTAGCCCTGTGTCGGAGTCGGCTGGTAGGAGGAGTAGGCAGGGGTGGTGGTGGGCACTGCCGTCCCCTGCTGAGCCGCCTGCCCGCTGCCTGCCGCTGGCTGGTACATGTAGGCGTTCACCATGCTGGGATCTGGGGCAGAAAAGGCAGAGACTGAGGAACCACCCTGTGCTCAGCCTCCACCCAGGCGGGCTCAGCCGTCCCCGTGTCCCCGTACCTGTCCCCGTGACAGGCATGGCGGTGTATGGTCCTGTGCCCCCCTGTGCTGCCTGGTTCATGTACACACTGTGCATGGGAGAGCCCTCCACCGAGCCAGCTGGGCTGAAGGTCCCCGGGAAGCTGGTGGGCCCAGAGGGCTGGTAGATCACCCCACTGGCTGCAGGCATGGCCTGGAGCTGTTGAGGGAAGAAAAGAAAGCTCTAGGCCACGTCCCCTTGACCCTGGCAGGAGGGTCTCTGGGCCAGCAGCCATACTTGGGCATAAGGCAGCGAGAAGGCTGGCATCTGGGCTCTCATCTGGATGGTCTGCTTCTGCTGCTCCAGGCGCATCTGCCTTTCCTTCTCCTGCTCCTGCAGCCGCTGGATGGCCAACTGACGCTGCATCTCCAGGTACTCCTGTGGGAACCAGCCGTGATGGCTAGAAGCCAGGACACCACAACATCCCCTCCCCTCCTGGCTGGCTGTCCCAAGGTGCAGACGGGCCCTGATGTGGCCCTGGACACCCTGAGGTCATCTGCCTGCCCTCACCTGCTTCTTCTGCCTCATGATCTCCAGCTTCTGGGCCAGCTGGATCTGGCGCTGGCGTTCTGCCTCCTCTGCCGCACGGCGCAGCTTCTCCCGATGCTCCTCCCGCAGCGCGTTCAGAGCCCCACGGGCATCCCGGATCTGGGCCAGTTTGTCCTGCAGGCCTTCATAGTACACTGGGGAGGGAAGGGGAGGCATTCCATCAGGGAGTGGAGCCATAGGATGAGGGTGAATGGTTTTAAACTGAAAGAGGGGAAGTTCTTTGCTGTGAGAGCAGTGAGAGCCTGGCCCAGGTTGCCCAGAGAAGCTGTGGCTGCCCCATCCCTGGAGGGGTTCAAGGCCAGGCTGGATGGGCTTTGAGCAACCTGGTGTGGTGGGAGGTGTCCCTGCCCAGGACAGGGGGTGGTTCTGGGTAAGCTTTAAGGCCCCTTCCACCCCCAACCATTCTGTGATTCTGACAGCTTCAGGGAGCCTCTTTAGGGCAGAGCACTCCCTCTGCCCAGGCTGACCATGCTTGGTCCTCCCAAGACAGGCTGTGCTGCAGGAATGCCAAAGCCCAGCACCAGGGGAAGCCCTGGCAGCACTCACTCCTCCCCAGGGTGCCCACCCACAGCTCCCACATACGCCTGCGCTCATCCAGCTGGTTGAGCAGCTCCAGCAGCTGCGGGTGCATGTTGTTGATGGACTGGAAGAGGGACAACACGGCGGAGTCGTTGGTGATGCTGCGGCCTCGCATGTGGTTGCTCTTCATGCGGTTGACAAAGGTGGTGACCGCATTCTGCAGCGCTTTCAGGAACTGCTCGTGGTTCTCCTCGGACTCGCCGTTCTGGTACTGCTGCTGGAGGGACAGGGCAGCCACTCAGCCTCAACCTCCGGTGCCAAGAGCCTGCAGAGCTACCTGGCCGGGCTGAACAGAGAGGGGCCGGCCACTTCTCAGCCCTCAGAAGCTGCCAGACACAGGTCTCCCTCTTACCTCCACAACGCCGAGCGGGGCAGGGTGGGTGTCCCCAGGCTGAGCAGCTGGTTCTGTGAGGGACAGAGGAGCTGACGGCGTGGGGCTCTTGCGAACTTCCTCTTGCTTCTTCTCCCAGTAGTTGCGGTTCAGGTACCGAGCCAGCTGCCAGGAAGAGAAGGAAGATGAGTGTGGCAGCCCTGCTGGGAGTGGGCCTGTGCTGTGGACCAGTAAGGCCTGGTTCCTTACCTCTGGGTCAATGTCCTCAGCCAGGGGAGCAGAGGAATTCTGGAAAGAGACAAATAGGTAAACACAGTTCAGAGAAAACAGGGACCCGCAGCTCCCACACAGACATCCTGCACAACCACCAGTGCTGAGCACCAGCGAGGGACTGAAGGGGACTGCCATCTCCTTCAGCCAGACACAGACTGCAGCTACAGGCAGCAGCAGAGACACCTAAATGCTGGCTGAGTAGAGACCTTCTTGCTAAAAAACCCCAGGAGCACCATGGAAGAGGAAGGAATGGAATGGAGCAAATCTTTTCTCTCAGAGCAGGGATTAAGTCTGACCCAAACAGGGCAGACCTGGGCTGTGTCCAGTCCCTGGCTGTTCTGGGGCTCCCAAGAACCTACCACAGGTGGGGAATAGAGTGTGCTGACCGGGGGGGCCGACGATGTGACGGGTGTGGGCTCAGCCTTTGGGTACATGGAGTAGGTTGTTTTCTGCCTCTGCAAAAAGAGGGGAAAAAAAAAGAACCAGTTAACTCAGGGACTGTCCAAACTCCTCTGAATCACCCACTCAGCTAGACTGGGCACACTGGGTGGATGAGGTTCCTAGCCATGGCCAGGTATGGCTGGCAGACCCAGCCTCACGCTTCACGCTGTTCCTGCAGGCCAGAGTGCCCCAGGGCTTCCAGCTCGGGCACAGTCTGCCTCCGAGATGTGGGACTGCAACACAGCACATGCCTGACTCTGCTCTCACCCTCTCACTCCACAGGCCCCGCGAATCGCTCGTGCCACGACATGCCCTGAGACCTGTCACCGCACAGCTGGGAGGCGCCCAGCACCTCTGGGCCGTACGGCAACAACCGCTCCCAGAGGCCAAGCAGGGCACCAACCATTCTCTCCTTCTCCTCGGCCTCCGACTGAGACAAAGCAATAGCTAGCTGGAGCTCCTCCTCCTCTTGCAGAGCTGTCTCGTCACGCTTTGGAGGCAGCTGCAAGAGGGAAGGTGAGGAGGTGATCAGTAGAAGGATCAACAAGCAGGTTGGGATCACTAGATCGTGACAGGGCAACCACTCACCTGGGACTGCTGAGAGAGGGGGCTGGTCAGGTACTCGGGGGGCAGTTCGGAGGTGGCAGCTGCTTTACCCTCAGTTTTCCTGTAGTCAGAGGTGACAGTGTGGACTGAACACCCCTTCCTCCACACTGAAGCCCCATCTCTGCACCACATTACAGCCATGAACCCCAGCCCCAGCCCAGCCTGCACCCCAGAATCCCTGGCTCTGCTCTGCAGAAAGGTGTCTCCACACCCAGCTTCCCCCCCGCCCCCCCCAGCCCCTGCAGGCAACGAAACACACCACGAAGGGTACTGACTTGTTGAGATGCTCGTAACAGGGCTCACAGACTCTCACTTCCTTCTCAATCCCAAACTTGGGGATAGTGGAATACTTGGAGGAGCATTTGCCACAGAAGATCTGCCCACAGGCCCTGCAATGATGCTGCAAAGGATGGTAGACATCAGTGGAGGGGCAACACGCTCCTTCACCATCAGACAACCTCACTCAGACGCCCTGCCAGCAGCCAGGGAACGTGGTCCAGCCCTGATGAGCTTCCACACGGGCTCAGGGAGTCCCACGAGTCCTGGGGGGCTGTGCAGGACCCAGGAACCCCGAGGGGCAGGAGAAGCACCCACCTTCCGTGTCACAACACCAAACTGCACTCGACACCTGTGACACTCCTCGGCATCCACCCAATCCGGAGCCTGTCGGGGTTACAGAAACCGGTGTAAGGAGGGGAGGAGGACCTTGAGGAGAGCATTTCCACCGAGCCTCCCAGCAGCTCCTACAGCTGACTAAGGTGCTAGCACAAATGGGGAAGGCAGTTTCAGCTAGAAAGCTGGAAGCATTTCATAGAATTATAGAAGGTGTTGGGTTGGAAGGGACCTTTAAAGGTCATCTAGTCCAATCCCCCTGCAATAAGCAGGGACATCTTTAACTAGATAGATTGCTCAGAGCATCACCAAGCCTGACTTGGAATGTTTCCAGGGATGAGGTCTCTACCACCTCTCTGGGCTTAACACAGAGGTGGTGGAGGCCCTTAATTTGCATCTTAATGGGGAGTATTAATCCCCAAAAGCTATTTCCTCTTGTGTTCCCAGAGACTCTGATGCTTTCCCAGTCAGTGAGAGATTTTCTGGGGCTATATCTGCATGGCAATTGCTTCAGCAATGCCCTGCTGCCAAGTTCAGGCTGCCATGCTGCTGGAATGCCACCCAGAAGGGTAAGATGAAACTAACTCCCTGTCCTGGTCAGTTCTCCCCTCTGTCACTGCCCGTGTGACAGCTGGGAGCAGAATGTACCCAGCAAAGTCTCTGATTGTACAAAACAGAGGAATGCAAGAACTGGAGGTTTGGTAGGAAGGGGATGGGACAGCAAGGTCTGTCCTGCAGTGCCTGCTCCCACACAGAATCACAGACATGGGGTTGGAAGGGAACTCTGGAGATCATCCAGTCCAAGCCCCTGCCAAAGCAGGTCCTCCCAGAACAGGCTGCACAGGAATGTGTCCAGGCAGGGTTTGAATGTCTCCAGAGATGGAGACTCCACCACCTCTCTGGGCAGCCTCTGCCAGGGCTCTGCCACCCTCACAGGCACGACGTTCCTCCTCATGATTAGATGGAACTTCTTATGGTCAAGTTTGTGCCTGTTACCTCTTGCCCTGTCACTGGGCACCACTGGAAAAAGACTGTCCCCTTCCTCTTGATGCCCACCCTTTATAGGGTGGTATTTATAGGCATTGAACAGATCCCCCCATAGTCTTCTCCAGACTAAAAAGACCCAAGTCCCTCAGCCTTTCACCATGGCAGAGCTCACCCTTTCTGCAGCGAACATGGCATCGCTCTCCTTGAACTCTGGGAATACGTGACCTGTGGGAAAAGCGACAGCGTCCCACGGTAAGAGGGCTCCTTACAAGGCTCCTCTGGAGCAGAGCAGCTTGTCCAATTCTCCACCCACCTTCACCCACAGAGTCCTCACCTTCAACCTTCATTATCTGATAGGTGTCCTGCACCACCTTGTACTTGGGCTCATTGCGGAAGGCGTGAGCCCAGGCCTGGATCAGGTACAGGATCTTGCTGCGGACACTTGTCTCCACTTGCCTCTGCACAGAAAGGGAGGAGAGAAAGAATAAAAATTCAGAGAGTAAGACCCTGAAACCCAAAGGATGGTGTGAATTTCCCAGAAGAGAAGCCAGAAATACCATTCATGGAAAGTGAGACTTGAGGCTACTTGGGCAAGGTGAAAGCTGCCAGCTGTAAGGACAATTCACAGCAAGGACTACACGCTCCTTCAGCTTCCCCACTTGTGCCTCCAGCACAAACAAAAAAAACCCTCCTTTTGAGCAGCAGGGACCAACTTGAAAAGGGGTGCAGTTATGGTGCTTTGAGGAAACACCCAGAGACTCATAGAGCTGCTCCCAGGGCCAGGCATGAGCACCAGCCTGCCCAGTATCTCTGTCCACATCTTTTCTCCTCCAACAAGTTGCTCATCCCACACTTGCAGGACCCGCAGCTGCCCAGAACACCCAGCCCACCGCAGCCTGTGGCAGGTAGGGCAGCACCAGCTCGCACCAGAGGGTGCCTGGAGCGTGTTGGCTCCGAGCTGCCAGCACCTCTGGCCCCACGGAATCCCCAGAGTCACCTCAGGGTGTGAGGCAGCAGGGACAGCTGGAGAGCCTGCCCTTTGGAGGGAGGCAGGGGTGGTTGTATGGCAGTCTGAGGAGCAGGAAGAAACTTGGCAAGCCTGTTCCTATCCCCGCCAGCCTCCGAGAGCAGCCCTGGCATCAGCTGACCCAGTCATAGCACACTCACATGACCGGTTGCTCCAGAAATCCCCCAGGAAGCAGAGGAGCAGCGTCAAGCTCCGGTTTCAGCAATAGCTCAGCCCACACAAGCTGACTTACTGACAACTCCCGGAGCTCCAAACTTCTGGATTTAGGAAAATCCAGCATTCCACACATCACAGCCCTGAACCTCATTCAGAACTACCAGTGTCAGGCATTCACAAGCAGCAAAGTTCCAAGTGAATGGCTCTGTGGCAGTTAAGAAACCACCAAGACAAGCAAGGACTGGAGAAAACCCCAGAATCTCTCACAGAATCACACAGGGTCACAGAATGCTATGGGGTTGGAAGGGAACTCTGGAGATCACCTCCTCCAACCCCCAGTCAAAGCAGGTCCACCCAGAGCAGGTCCCACAGGAATGTGTCCAGGCAGGGTTTGAATGTCTCCAGAGATGGAGGCTCCACCACCTCTCTGGGCAGCCTCTGCCAGGGCTCTGCCACCCTCACATGCACAAAGTTCCTCCTCATTTTCAGATGGAACTTCTTATGTTCAAGTTCATGCCCATTACCTCTTGCCCTGTCACTGGGCACCACTGAAAAAAGACTGTCCCCTTCCTCTTGATGCCCACCCTTTAAGTATTTATGGGTTTTGATCAGACCCCACCTCAGTCTTCTCTTCTCCAGACTAAAAAGACCCAAGTCCCTCAGCCTTTCCTCGTAAGACAGATGCTCCAGGCCCCTCCTCATCTTTGTAGCCCTCTGATCTCCTTGGCGCTTGGAGCAGCTGTCCTACCACACTGGGCCATCACACTGGGGCAGTTCCTGTCCCAGCACAAGATCCTGCACCAAAACTGAGTCAGCCCTAACAGGAAGGTGACAGGGGAGAGATACTGCTACAGTGAGTGAGATGATGGGACTTACACAGCTCATCCACCAAAAACCCGAGGTCACCTGGTCATCTACTTCTGACAGAAGATGGAGGCTGTAAGGAAGGAACAGCACTACTCTAACAAGCTCTTATCTGCTTTGGTGCTGAGAGCCAGAGCCAGAGGTTCCCATTTCCACCTTGCTTGTGGAAGCCTCCAGTCCAAGGACACACAGAGCTCCAGCAAGCATCAAGTTCTATCAAACTGGCAAGCAACAGCTTGTGAAAAACAGCTCATCAGTGAAATCAGTCAGGTTTTTACATCCTGCTCAAACAGTTCCACAGCCCAACGAGATAGCCACAACGAAGAGGAAGCTTCTACCAGTTTTCTTCCCTGCTGCTTTCCCTTCCTGTGTGTCTCACACTATGCTCTGGGAAGGGAATTCACCCCACCAGTCCTCAGGTCCTTGCAGCAACTGCCAGGCCATCACCTCTGTTCTCCTTTGCTGTCCCAAGCCAAGCAAAGCACAGTGCCCAGGAGCATTTACCACGATATGGCATATTCCTACCCCGCCTCACGGGGTAGCCACCCATTCCCTTTGCTCTCACGGTATCTCCTCTCCTAGGAGGCATTCCTTAGCCCCCCACACTCACCCCTTCACACCACACAACGTAGTTTGCCTACAAAATGCAGTTCCAGTTTCCCTTCTGTTCCTCACACAAAGGGAACGAAAGACAAGACACCAACATCTGCTGCTGCTTCTCCCCCAACCTCATTCCAAGCAGACAGTAAAAATGAGATATATTTACCTTGAGTATTTCCTTCAGCTCCTCCATGGTCTGTTTATTGGCCACCTCGTCATGGACTGTTTGGCCACAGTTTTTAACCACCGACTCCATGACCTGCAAGGGCAGAGGATGATATTAACCCATGCTTTCTCCCTTCACTGTGGCCCATGATGACTCCCAGCAGTGTCACAGGTCACTGCAGCCAGCACACCAAGAAGGTGGGGCTATTTCAGTAATGGGTAGTGCCTGCATTTCATTAGGGCAGTGCCAGCCCAGCTAGAGAAACCCACGCCACCACGCTGAGGCATGAACCAGGCTTCAGCTGCACAGTGGCCTTTGCACCTCTGCTGTGTAGAGACAGACCCCCAGGGACAGCATATCGAGTTCTGTCTCTGTCTGCTTTTCAACTCTGAGATGGTATTAAAGAACAAAACTCACAGCCTGCTGATCAGTCACAAAACCTCCGCGCTAGAGGCAGGAGGAGGCAAACCCTGCCATTCCCCAGGCAGGGCAGGGGACACTGCGTGGGGTGCACGGACCCAGAGGTCACTTATAAGAGACAGGCAGTCCCCTGGGCTGCAGGCCAGGCCCTGGTGGTGCTCGGGGTTGGGTTGACGTTACCTCCAGTGCATAGAGCGCCACGTGGGGATTCTTGTCATTGACCTTCTTCTTGATAGCGTTGACAGCATATTTAGCTCTGAGTAAGGAAAGAGAGTTCAAGCCCTCAGGTGATCAAAACCGCAGGGACAGACCCCCCCCGCTGTTGACAGCCCACCCACCCCTGCCCTGACACAAGGCAGCTCTCGGTCTCTGCGATTCCTCCGAGGCAAACCGGGAAAGAGAAGGAATAAACACGCTCAGAGCTTCTCTGAGGATTTCAGGCCAGAGGTAACCCATGACTCAGGGAAGCGCCTCCGCGCATCGGGGCGTACCGTGGCGTCCTTCCAACGCTCTGCCCAGAGGGGACACTGAAACGCCCGCTGCTGCAGGCTGACAGGCCGGGGACCCTCACGCTTCACCGACACAGAGCGAGCTGCCCCTCCAGCGAGTCCAACTTACTGGGTATCTCCCTGGCGGATCATGTCGCAGATCTGCAGGATGGATTCCCAGTCCGTCTCCAGCAGGAGCTGGCTCGTAGCTTTATCTGGAAGGAATAAACCCGTGAGGCTGCTTTAAGCGCTTCTGACGATCCCCCTCCGCCCCCGCCGGTGCGTTTGCAGGGGGAGCTGCCCCGGACACCAGCGATAACACCGGACACGAGCATTCAGGGCTAAAAACACCGATTTTGCCCAAAAGGCGCCAGCTCTTCCCCTCCAGACGCCGCGGGGCGCTGGGCCACCCC
>VZTM01016973.1:337280-351704 GCA_013400555.1 Jacana jacana
CTGCGTGTCGGACCGTGCCGCGACCGGCCACCCGCTGCTCCGCCGCTTTCCTTCTCCTCCAACAGTTCGTGGTGGACGCCGCCAACCCCAGCCAGGTCTCCAGCTCCTGTGTCCAGCTGCTCTCCGTCCTCTCCGCCGCACAGCTCACCTCCGTGCCCGTGCTCATCCTCTTCAACAAGATGTGAGGGATGGGGCAGACCAGAGCTGGGGAGGGGGGGGGAGGACACACTGAGGGCCTGGGGGGTGGCTCCTGTGTCCCTTCCAGGCCTGGTATGCCCAGGGGGCAGCAGCCACACTTTTGCCTGCGGAGACCCCCAGGCAAGGGAGCCATGGCGGCAGGCTAAAGCAGCCCCTTCCCCTCCTGCCTGCAGTGACCTGCCCTGTTACATGTCGCTGGTGGAGATGAAGTCGCTGTTCCGCATGCAGGACATCGTCTCCTGCGCCACGCAGCCCATCACCATGATGGAGACCAGCGCCCGCGACGGCACCGGCCTGGCAGATGTCCTGCAGTGGCTTCGGGCCACCCTCGGAGACCCTCGCTGACCTCAGCCCCAATGGCAGCCTAGGCGAGTCCTGTCACCGAAGGTGGTGGCCAGTGGACCAGTGCTAGTGGACCAGCAGCTGCCCTCTGTGGGGCTGGGACTGGGGCACCAGATGGTGTCATGCAACAGGACCTCTGTGGGACTTCACAGTAAAACCTCCCTGTACTGTCCAGGCTGGCGACTGCCCTGTGCTTGGGTGGAAACCCTGGCCTTTTGGGGAAGAGACAAGAAGGAGCTTCAGAGGCCAGGCCGTGCTGGCACCTCCAGGGGCAGGAGGGGTGGCTGTGCTCAGGGTGCAGTAGCACCTGGGCCAGGCTAAGGAGGGCTGGGGCTGGCAACAGCTCCTGGGTTGGAGGCTAAGTCCTTGTGGGGCTCCTGCCTGGAGCTTTGGCCCTGAGGCCCTCATAGGGTGACACAGGGGACAGAGTGGGTGGCAGGAGCTGGGGCATCTGAGCCACTGAGGGGGTGTCTCAGTCAGGGATCTCATGAGCTGGAAGTGCCAGCCTGTGTCTGCTCCCCAGCCCTTGCTCGGGCTCAGAGAAGAGCTGGGCTCTGTGGAGACATGTGTGACGTGTGTCTGTGCCTGCACCAACAGCCCAGCTGGGCAGGCACTTGTGTCACCCATCGGCGTGGGTGCCAAGTCATGGGGGCACTGGTGGCTGCCTGGGCCTGGCACACGCCATGGCATACCCCTCCCCTGGGTCTGTGGGGACCGTGCCACGGGGACAACCAGCTTCCTGGGGCTAGGGGCTGCTGACAGCATGCTGTGGTGGGAAGGGGCTCCCCAGGGCTGGGGCCACAGGCAGGGCACCACAATGGCAAGTGAGTCCCAGGGCTGGGGACTCCATACTGCGATGACAAGTGGCTCCCTTAGCTGGGGATGACACACCACACCACGATGACAAGTGGCTCCTGGGGCTGTATGTGATGAGGTAGCCCTGGGCACACCCTGCCCTGGCTGTTGAGTCACCAGCCCTAATGAACATTGACCTCAACTTACCAAACCCACTTGCCTGCTTCTAGCTCCATGAGTCCAGAGGCTGGAGTGCTCCCAGACAGCTACGCTTTAATGGGTCGGGTCAGCCTGGGACTGGGGAGCCACAGCCTTGGCTTCCTCTGCCCAGTCCTTGGCACTGTGGTGGTGTCCCTGTGCCCCTCTGCCAGCAGATGCAGTGTGCCACAGGGTGGGAGCCCGGGTGGCCTTGGTCATGGGAGTGTTGGCCAGTTGCTGTCCTCCAGGCGAGCCAAACACAGGGCTGTAGCTGGGTCCGTGCCCGTCAGCTGCCCCTGGGGCAGTGCAATGGGGGCTTTTTGGCAGGTTCTCTCCAGCCAGAACTCTCCACTGTCCCCCAAAGGCTTCTGAAAACAGCCCAGAGCTGTTCTTGGCGCTGGCTGGGACGTTGGCAGGAGGGAGGGTTGTTCTCTGCTAACACGCCTGGAGAAGGGCTTTGCTGGAGAGCCAGCCCCACAGAGCGCCGTGTCCTGGGACACCGTGGCAGTTGTGCTGCTCCTGTTGTGTCTCCAGCAGTTCTGGGCAGTGGAAGCATCCATGTCCTTGTGCTGCAGTGTTCCCATGGGGCCGCCAAATGATGTGTCTCAACGTGTCCTTGGCTGCTGGAACCTGGAGGAGAGGATCTTCCCAGGCATCCCCCAGCCCCGCTGCCTCCAGCGTCGCCACGGCTTAGAACGGGGTTGTTCTAGTCCCTGGCTGTGAGCAGAGTCCTGTCCCCCTTTCCTGGGGATGGTGACACAGAGATACAATCCCTGAGGGGCCACTGCCAGCGACAGATGGCACTGCCCCACGCTGAGAGCAGAGATGAAGCTCTCTAAGTGTCCCCATCCCCTTCCTGTTCCCTGTCCTAGTCCTGTCCCTCTGCTGGCTCCACTGGCAGACTCTAGACCAGGCTCCTGGGCTCCCACTGTCCCCTCTCTGTCACGGAGCCAGGGAATGTCTGTGTGCCAGGCTGAGCTCTGAGCACCCCTGCAGCCCCCTCACCCATCCCCGCAGGGCTCACCTGGGACTCGGGCGCCTTTCTCTGCTCATAAACAGAGTGAAGCTTCTGAATGAGAAATATTTTGTCCTCCCCCTCCTGCAACAGCAGAGACACTGGAGTGAGCAGCCACGGTCCAGCCCTGGGCCAGGGTGTGGGGCAGCCAGGGACAGCGCATGGAGCTCACACTGGCAATGTACTCCTTCAGCAGGCGGATGATCCTCTGCTGGCCACTCACCACCTGGATGTTGAAGTAGATCATGGCTCTGCAATGACAGGGAAGATGGGATGGTGGCAGGCGGGGTGGGAAGCTGGGGGATGCTGTGCTCCTGGCACCAAGCTGGGACACAGGGTTCTGCAGTGCCACTCCAGCTCGCAGCCCCCTGCTCGGGGCTGTGACAATGGGACCCTCAAAACATGGCCCCAGGTTCAGCCTCAGGTTGGAGTCCTTACTCACAGCAGAATGCCAGATATGAAGAACAGGAAGGTGGTGTTCTCCACCAGGTGCTGGTGGACCCAGGTGAACCAGGTGATGTTCGGGTTGGACTTCTCCAGCAATTGCACCCAGGTCTTTCCTCCCTTGTAGATGGTTTCTAGCCCCTGGAAGGGGCCGCAGGTTTCTGATGGCTGCACCCTGAGCAGACAAAGCCATGGGGTTGATCAGAGTCATGGGATTGGTCACGGCTGCTACCCCCACCCCAGGGCACTGCCCAGCCTCTGCTCCAAAGGACTGATCCTCGCCTGCCCCAGCCATCTCCAGTGGCTGGATGAGGGGGTTCCTCATTCCCTTGTCCTGCATCAGGAACAGCTGGAAGAAGCAGGCACAGGTCAACCACTGCTATACCCTGTGCAGTGACCGATGGCTGGGCAGCATCTCCCTCCCCGGGGTAGGATTGCACAGCCCCATGCTGGGCACCACACTCTCCCTGAGCCATCAGAGTTGGGGTGGCCCCATCTCCTTGGCTGGGTGGCCAGCAGGTCTGCATCCTGAGCCCGGTCCAGCGGGTACTCACGACCACATTGTGTAGGAGAGGAAGATGGCTGCTCCCACGAAGGATGGGAAGAACAGCAGGGTGATGAAGACGGTGGTCATGTGAGACGCTTGCCAGGGCTTGCTGGGGGACTGGCAGTTGTGCATCAGGCTGGTCTGCATGAGGCCAGTGCTGGTCACCACACGGTGCAGCACCTCTGCTGCCCCAGGGCTGCCCACCTTGGGCACATGTAGGGATCTGCAGTGAGGGTGACAGCTCTCACCTTTTTGACGTAAAAGAGCAGCACCAGCTTCAGCATTTGCATGGCCGGCAGGAGCGGAGAAAAGAGAACACCCAGCCTGGGAGAGAGGAGGGGGGAAGATGAGCTTGTTTCGGGTCTGGGCCTCCAGGAGCACTGGTCCCCGATGCGGTAAAGGGTTTGTGAGCAAAGATCAGGCACACGAGCACCGAGATGGGTTTGCTGCACAGTCCGTACTGGGATGTCACTGATCCCTGGGGCAGCTGTGGCCTTTGTGGCTCCCCAGTGTTTTGGGAGATGAGACACAGCAGCACCTGCCTGCATCCCCTCCTCAAGCAGAGGGGTGCAGAAAGGCACCGAGGGGGTGACAAAGCAGGACCCTGAGCAGCTGAGTGGACAGGCTGGAAGGGTGATGGTCTCCCCAGAGCAGTGAGTGCCATTATGGTCCAGACTAATGAGCTGGGCTGCGTGTGCACAGGAGCCTGCTCCTTCCCCACAGTTCTGGAGGGGACCAGCCAGGCAGGGGATGCTGAACTGGTGCCGGGATGCTCTGCTGCTGATTCCCCCTGTGGCTGCCACCCTGTCACCAAAGCCAGACCTCCTAGGCTGTGGCTGTAAGGTGCCAGCACCAGGCGACTGCCACGACACTCGTTGCCCTCTTCCCAGCCACATGGGGCTGGGGGGTGGTGTCTTCCATGGCCCTGCTCACCAACACACGTGCAATGCCCATGCCTGGTCCCTACTGGCCGTGGGACTCATGGGGGACCACGAGGTGTTTGCCAGCAGAGCTGTGCCAGGCAGGATGGCATCTCACCAGGTCAGGGTCTGCCCGTAGATCAGCTCCAGCACGTTTTGGGCAATGTCGAACTCAAGCTTCTGCTTCCTCTTCAGCTTCTTCTCCAAGATCAGCCTGGGAAGGAGTGGAGTTCTGCTCCCACACTGCTGCTGGGAGGGACACTCAGTCCCCCTGTTTCCTCTCCGCACACAGCAGCAGAGGCTGGGTGCACCAGGGCAGTGTTGCCAGGGCTCTGCTGGGGACACCACACCGGTGGGGGAACCCTCATGGGGCACATTACCTCCAAACAAACTCCCCAAAGAGTGTGTCCAGGAGGGTGAATATGAAATCCATCACCACAAAGCGATACAGGACCTGCCCCACACACGTCTCCCAGCACTGGGGACACAAACAAAGTGGCATCAAGTGTGGAATGAAGCCTCTCCCCTGCCATGGCTTTCCTATGGCACCTGTGTAGTGCAAGAAGCTGTGGGACCTTTTCCTCCCCTGCGCCCTTTTTCCCCAGACATCCTGCATTCGGGATGCCACTGCTTGGCTGTCACCCCTGTCTCCCTGGTGCCTGCAGTGCTATCCAGCAGGCCTCCTGCTGCCAGACCCCTGCCTTGCTGGTGGTGGGACTCCAGCCTTGGCTTTGGTCTGTGCTCCCTGGGCATGGGACAGAGCATGCACAGACTGGCCCCACACGGCAGCACCAACCTCCTCTCTTGAGCAGACAACTCTGCGGCTGAGCCACTGGTAGCAGAGCAGGCCAAGGACCACCATCTTCAGAATGAGATTCCTGGGGAGCAGGAGCAGAGCCAAGAGCCCCTGAGCCCAGGGGGACGGAGGGGCCGTGCCCCACACATGGGGTTCCCAGCCCCAAAGCCTTCCCCACCACTGCAGGATGCTCCCCACACCCTGGCCCCAGCCAGCAGACCTGCAGACTGCCACGTAGACCTCTTTCGCAGGGGAGTCCAGCTTCTCCCACATCGCCAGGAAGTTGTACAGGTGAGGCATCAGCGTGTTGAGGAGGGACACCACGAGGGGCACAACCAGCAGGATGGCTTCCTGCTTCCACTCGCTGCTACCCAGCGCCTGGTGGTCCTGCTGAACCTGGTGAGTGGGTACCAGGGTGAGTGTGTGGCTGCCGGGATGGGAGCTGCCTCCCAGGGCTGCTCTGGCTCCCTCCCCAGTAGCCCAGCATGGGCCAGGAGAGCCCACGGCAAGGGGCCACGCTCACCGCATGCATGTGCTCCGAGAGGTAGTGCAGAGCAATCACACAGCCCAGCACCGTGCTCAGAGAGAGGGCCCAGACCAGCAGCATCACCGCGGTGCGTCTCAGGCGCTGGCAGAGGCTGCAGGAGCGGGAGCGGGAAAGCTGCTCCGCCAGCAGCTCCTGAAAGAGAGCAGAGAGTGGAGCCAGAGCTGCTGAGCACCGTCTGGGTCCAGAGCGAGGACTTGTCCTGCTGCACTGAGCTGGCACCTGGGGGGCTGATGGGCAAAGGGGCAGTGCAGGGTCAGGTCGGGGGGTACGTGCAGCTGCAGGACTCCCCAGTGCAGTGGGCAGGAGAGGGGTGCTGGGGTCTGGACTGGCTCCTGCAACCGCCTTTGCCTTCCCAGGGTACGCAGGGACCAGCTCTGTCCCAGCTCCTCACCTTCAGCTGGGTGCAGATGTTCTCACACTGCAGCTTCACCGAGCGCCTCTGGACCACCTGGAAGTCCCAGGCACAGAAGACTTTGGCAGCCAGGTCCCCCTTGGAGCTGCCCACGCGGTAGCTCTCCCCAAAGGAGCGGTACATGCTGCAGCGAGGAGGAGGGTGTCAGGGTGTTGGGGCTGGGTGCAGGGGGAAGGCCAGCAGGGCCAGAGGTGCTGCCCACCCACCTGTACACCAGCAGGATACAGGTGAGGAAGAAGGAGACCCCAACGCTGAACACATAGGCCAGTGGCATGTTGTACGGGAACGGGGAGGCTGGGTGGGAGCACACGCTGCCGTTGGGGCTGGGGGCACAGGGGTCGTTGAAGGTGATGTTGCGGTAGTAGCCATAGTACAGCAGTGAGTGAGTGAAGTAACCCTGTGGGGAAGAATATGATGGGGCTTACAGTGATCTTACTGGTACCCATGGCTCCCTGCCCAGTCTGTGCCACTCTGGAGGGACACAGGGCTGGGGCAGCACCAAACACCTCCTTCTGCCCCCACAGCACTTGGTGGTCCCAGCACCTTGGCTGTGTGAGGGCAGGGATGTGGGGCAGGGACCAGGGCATCGCCATGGCAGGGATGTGGGGCAGGGACCGGGGCACTGCCATGACAGGGATGTGGGGCAGGGACCAGGGCATCGCCATGACAGGGATGTGGGGCAGGGACCAGGGCACCGCCATGAGAGGGATGAGGGGCAGGGACCAGGGCATCGCCATGGCAGGGATGTGGGGCATTGCTGTGGTGGGTGTGAAGGGCAGGGACTGGGGCACCACCATGGCAGGGATGCATGGATGTGGGGTGGTAGGGAGCTGGGCATCGCTGTGGTGGGGATGTGGGGCTGAGCCCCAGGTCTGGAGCAGCTCCTGTCCCACGGATGCTGGCACTGGGCGTGCTGGCAGTGCTTACCGCTCCTGTGAGCAGCTCGAGGCCGGTGAAAGGCTGGGGGTTGGCCGAGGGAGGGGGATACACAGCCTGTGGGATGACCACGAAGACCAGGAGGATGAGGAGCGGGATGTTGAATATAAGGAGCGTCTTGAGGAAGTTGAAGTAGGAGAGGACACTGGAGCCGAAGAGGCCGCCGATCTGCTTCAGGGCGTAGTGCCAGGGCTGTGCAGCGGCGAAGAAGGAGAGGAGCCTGTACCAGAGCCCCCGGCAGCACTGGGGAGAGAGAGCCCAAGGAGAGCACTGGGGCCACAGCCTGGAGCCCCCGACGGCTGCTGTGCAGACCCACACCCCAGACTTACGAGGGCGATGTAGTCCTTGCACCGTCCGCAGGGAGAGGAGAGGGTTCGGTCCCAGGTGTGCTGCCTTGGGGAGCCCCTCTGCATGCTCAGCTTCCTCCTGCCCAGCACAGAGGGGTGTCAGAGGGTGGCACATACCCCGGGATGGCTCTGGCTGTGGGAGCCCTGCTTGGCCAGGGCTGGGGGGAAAGGACCCACCAGAGGAGGCATTTCTCTGACAGGCTGATGTGCAAGGTGAGCAGCATGTGGCTGCGCTGGCTGGCTGGGAGGCTCAGCAGCTCCATCAGCAGGCTCTGCTCTTCTGAGGGCACAAGGGGCTCAGGTCAGGACACAGTGTGTGCCTGTCCTGAACCCAGTGTGGGGACGGTGGCTGGCAATGCCTGCCCCTGTTCCAGGGGAACTCTCACCTCCCAGTATGGCCCTGGTGGGGGAGGTCTCCAGGTCATACTGGCGCAGACTGGGCTGTGCAGTGCTGCAGAGCTGCTGCAGGTGTGGGCGGCTGCTCCGGAGTCGCAGCCTGGCTGTGCGGTTGTAGTACTGGGAGATGACAGCCCCACGTCTGCGTCCTGTGGGACAGAGCAGGGCAGGAGGGTGGGCGGTCGCAGGAGAGGAGGGCAGAGGGGTAATCTCTGCCAAGGGGCTCCTGGCCTGGAGAAGGGCAGGAGGCACCTACCGATGGTACGGCTGGGCATGCTGGCGAGGATGCGCAGGGTGGCAGGGGAGTAGTTGGGGTGCTGCTCGTCCTGCCCCAGCTCTGTCCAGGCCGTGGCACAGGCATCTGGGGGAGCCAGATGTGCCGGGTGCTCTGGAGAGGGAGGGCAGGACGCAGAGCGGTGAGAGCTGGAGCACCCACACCTCTGGTCCCTATAGCCCTGCTCTGGCAAGGAGCCAGGCACATGCCCCGCTGTGTGTTTCCTCCAGAGTGTTCCCTTCTCTGGGGACACTCTCTGTATCCCCAAGGGCAGGTCTGCCCTAGGACCTACCTGCACTGGTGAAAGCATCAGTGGGCCCCTACAAGTGCTTTAGCCAGGGCCTCAGCACAAGCCCCAGCTGCCCAGATGGGGTCTGGGATGGGAGATGGCCTTGGGCACACACACTGTCCCTGTCCCACCCCAGTTGTGGCTGCAGCGCTTTACCTCTGCCCCTCTCCTGCATCTCCAGCTCCAGACCCGCCTCCATCAAGCTGCTCTGCTCCTGGATGAGCTGGTGGAAGGAGGTGTGCAGGGCTCCTTCGTTGTATGGGCTCAGCTCCTGGCTGCAGGGACACAGACCTGCTCACCTGGGGCAGGGCTGGGCACTGTGGCCCAGTGCTGGAGCCACACCAAAGCCCCAGTGCCACAGCCACAGCAAAGCCCCAGTGCCAGCCCAAATCCTGGCCATGGTGCCCTGTGGCACAGGCAGAAGGTACCTGCTGAGCACAGGGCCTGCTGCCCGTGCCACAGAGGGGGGCTGTGGGATCCCTGGGGACAAGAGTGCAGGGTCACAGCTCGGGCAGGGCAGCCCCACGCTCACCCATTGCTCTCGGTGTCCTCAGCCGTGCGGAGGGGGAGGGAGAGCAGCCGGGACATCCTGTGCTCTCTTTGTCGCTTCCCTGGCACAGCGGGTGGATGGGCGTCAGCGGGACCCCGGGATCCCGCCCGTTCCTGGGACGGGGATGGAGCCGCTGGGTGCGGAGAAGTGTGACGGCGGGTGTAAACCCAGCACTATGTCCGGGACTAACGCCGCCCGGCGGCAGGAAGGAAGGAAGGGCGGGCGGATGCGGCACAGCAGGGACCAGTCCCGGTCCCGCCCGTAACGGGGCGGGGGGGGGTGGTACAATACGCGGGGCAGAGACTTCTGTGCGCCCCCCAGTGCTGTCCCGGGGCCGAGCCCCCCGCGTCCCGCTCCCGCCGCCCGCTGGTGCCATTTCTCCACTCCATCGCCCCCGGGCTCCGCAGCCCTCCCGGGGCGCATTGAGGCTGCTCCGGGACACCCCGTTCCCGGCCCGGCGCAGCCCCGTCACCCCGGGGGTCCCCAGTGGCCTCCCGCCCTCCCCGGTACCAGGAACCGACGGTGACGTGTCCCGGGGCTCCCATCGCCTTCAGGGAACCCTGGACAAGTGTGGGTGCGAAGCCAGTCCCGTACACGAGCGAGGTGGGTGCGGGAGCACAGACCTCCCCCCGCACAGCCCATCGCATTCCTCCAGTCTCCTCCCGCTACCGGCCGAGGGAGGCGGCGGGAGCAACCCCTGCAGATCCCCCATTTCCCCTCCGGCCGTGCTCACCGGGACCGCCGGGGTCTGACCGGAGTGCAGGACTCTTCACCGGAGGACGAGGACCCAGCGCTTTGCAGCCACGGACGGATGTGGGACACCGAGATGACCGGGAGGGGGCAGAGCCACCCCCTCCAGCCTGAGCACGCCCCGCTCCGCCCCGACGGCAGAGGAAGAGGGGACGGACCGCCCGTTGCGTTCCTCCCCGGGGCGGTGCCGCGCAGGAGCGGCGGCGGCTCCAGGGCGATGGAGGGCGGCGGCGGAGCGTACGGGGCGGCCAAGGCCGGTGGCTCCTTCGATCTAGGCCGCTTCGTGCAGCAGCCGCAGGTTCTGGCACGGATCGCCAGCGCGGTGAGTCGGGGCGGAGACCGGCGACCGGGAAGGGAAGGGAAGGGTCCCCGGTGCCACCCACCGCTCACCTACTCCCACCTTCCGCAAGGTCTTCGCCCTGATCGTTTTCTCCTGCCTGGTCGGGGAGGGTTACACCAACTCCCCCCGCACCTCCCAGCTCTCCTGCATCTTCAACCACAACGAGGACGCCTGCCGCTATGGCATCGGCATCGGCGTCCTGGCCTTCCTCGCTTGCATCTTCTTCTTCATGGTGGACATCTACTTCCCCCAGATCAGCAACACCACCGACCGCAAGTACCTGGTCCTGGCGGACCTCGGCTTCTCAGGTAACCGGTGGCCACGGGGGCAAGGCTTCTTTGCCTTCTTGCTGCCACCGCCGCTGCTACAATGGCTGCCCATGTCCCATGACGTGGCTGCCGGTGCCTGGCAAAGGGAGTCGCTCCCGCCTGGCGTCCTGCCCGTGGGACACGCGCTGCCTCGCTGAGAGCGCTCCAAAGGAGTCCATGGGGCGGCTGCGCCGGGCTCCGACACCCCCAACCCCGCTGTGGGAGCAGCGGGACACAGCCCCGGGGCTGACCCTCGCGCCACCTTCCTCCCACAGGTCTCTGGACCTTCCTGTGGTTCATTGGCTTTTGTTTCTTGAGCAACCAGTGGGCCTGGACACGGGCTGAGGATGTGCACATTGGGGCTGACTCGGCCCGGGCCGCCATCACCTTCAGCTTCTTCTCCATCTTCTCCTGGGTGAGTGAAGCTGTGGTGGAGCTCGTAGTGGGGTGAGGGGGGAGACCGTGGAGGGACTTCATGGGGCCGTGCAGCCCTGATGTCACCTGCCCCTCGTCTCCCTAGGGTCTCCTGATCACCTTCGCCTACAAGAGGTACAAGATGGGGGTGGGAGACTTTGCTCAGAGCTACGTGGACCCCAGCACGGAGGTTTCTACTCCCTACTCCAGCTACCCCAACATCAGCCATGACAGCTACCAGCAGCCACCCTTCACCCAGACAGCAGAAGGCCCCGAGGGCTACCAGCCCCCACCAGTGTACTGAGCCCCTGCCCAGCGGTGTGGGCAGAGCTGGCTGAACCATGCCATTCTCTTCGGTGGGGTGGAAGGGGAGGGACCTGCCCCTCGAAGGGGGCAGGAGGGTGGCAGCTGCTTTATGTGAAGCTACTGGGTCCTTGGGTGTTGGGGAGCAGGAGGGGAACTTGGAGCCTGGTGGCTGGTAGGTGATTTTTGGCACGTGGTGGGTGGCTCGCAACTGCCCTTTGCTGCCCCCAGCTCCCACCCTTGCTGTTGTGCCTTAGGGAAGTGACAGGGTGGGCATTTGCACCCCTCAGCTCCGTCCTGGCTGTGCCCTGGTGACTGCTGCCCTGGCCCCAGTGATTTTTCCAGCCCCACCAGTGGCAGCCCCTCAAGTGCCAGCTCTGGCCGCCGCAGCCCAGCTCCACGCTGGCTACCTGTGCCTTCCCCTTGGCTGCTGCTGGGTGAGCTTGATGCCAAAGCCCCCTCTCCTCTAGACTATAACCCCCCCCCCCATCCTGTGCCTTCTCCCTGGAGCCGCTGGTGCTTAGAGGATGGGGTTTGGGATCTGCAGGAGCAGCGAGTGCTGGGATCTCTCTCTCGGTGGGGCTGTGGCTGCTCCAGGCCTCCCAGTAAGGTCCTGGACCGCTTTTTCCTGCTGACTAGGTACTCAGCCCCCTTGCTTGCCTCCCACCAAGCACTGTCCCTGCGGAATGGTGGCTGCCATCCCGCGTGTCCTGCCCCCAGCAGCATTCCCAGCAGCTCTCTCAGGTTGTGTTTTCTGCTGCATTTGCTGTGAAGCTGTTCCCAGCAGCAGCGTGCGGGGCTGCTGGGGCTGGCCTTCAAATAGTTCTTTGTTTGTCACTGTGGAGAAGGAATAAACTTTTTCACCGAGCCACCGCGTGACTTTCTTCTCTAGCAAGGGAAAATAGGGTTCCTGTTCTTCCTCCTCCTCTTCTCTCCCTTCCCTGAGGGCTGGGGGTTCCAGGCAGGGAAGTGGCAGAGCAGCCCCAGCCAACTTTCAGGCTGCAAACAGCACACTCACGCTGGCAGCTATTTTTAGGCACTCCCTCCTCCCGCTGCTGGGAATCTGTTTGGTGGAAGGTCTGAGCAGGGGGGAGCTCCAACACCATTCCTGCCACCAGCTGAGCAGCCAGGGCTGGGAACAACCAGCCCACACCATTTGCACACCAGTAACGGCAGGGAAGCCTTCTCAGAGCGATCTGGTATAAAACAGATAATTTTATTAAGTTATTAATTGCCCTAAGTCAGTAGCAGTGCTGCAATTGCCCCCCTCCCAGGGGAAAACCCAGACCTGGCAATGAAATGCTTGTTAGAACAACTGTCCCCGCATCGAGTAACACAGAGCAGGGGTTTTCAAAGGGCTCTCGTAACCTTCTTGAGAGGTGCCTTCCAGCTGGAGGGAGAAGGCAAACACAGCACTCTGCATTCGGACCTGGAGATGGAACCTGACCAGAAGGAAGAGCTGCTGCCTGGAGCTCGTGGATTCAGGATTAGAGGGGAAAGCACTTTTGCAAGCAGTAAGGGAAAAAAGAAACAAATCCCACAACCTTCCAGAAGGCAAGGCAAGCAAAGGGGAAGAGGATCCTTTGGTCACCCTATAGCAGAGGAAGAATCAGCCTCGAGAAGTTTTAGGAGGCTCAGGAGGGAGCAAGATGCATGTAAAGAACCCTCCACTCTAAGCAGAGACCCTTTCTCCAAGTAGCTGTATCTTTGCAGGAACAGTAGCCCAAACCTTTACAACTTAACTTCTGAGCCTCCCAACCTCTCACAGGTAACCAAGCACTGAAGTGCCAGCACCAAGCTCGGGCCTGAGCAAAACCCCACTGATTTTGGAGAGGAGGCTCTTCCTGAAGTGGTCTAGTTCTTCCAAAAAAGACTCTGCCTTAATACTCAAGCTCCTGCTGACTGCTGCCAGCCCTTTTTAGAGCTGAGAAGAGCCTGCTGTCAGGCTGTCCAGACAAGCCTTCCTTCTGCCTGCCTCTATTTCAACAGAAACCTACAGCACGGTTACAGCAAGCGATCGTAACGGCAGAAGGATGGGCCAAGGGAGAGCTGAGGGTGGCAGCTGCCTCTGTCAGTTGAGCAGTTGTGCCACAGCTCAACAGCAACTAATAGGTTTATCTCCTCAGACTGCATTAAAAAAATACCCCCCCAAGAAAAAGGAAGTGCTCTTAAAATCCTAACTTACTGGACCTTGTCTTAAGAAACCTCGTGTTTAGCAACAGCACATGAGAGAGAAAGAGATGTTTGCAGTGAGGGGCCAGTGATCCAGCACGTCTGAGCTGCAGACACGGGGAGAAGAGTGGGGAGAGCAGGAGACAGTGATGGCAGCCTGGCTCGCTGGGATGGCTTTCCAGGACCTGTTTGTGCAGGAACTCTGTGTAACTTAACACGTTCCACTTCCTGAGAAAGGAACTCACTTTGAAGTCAGGCTTCAGCTTCCCTCTGGCATCAGGTGGAGCCAATCCTCCTCTTCCTGGGTGCGTGGCTTGGCAGGTAGAGCTAAGATAATTAACAGTTTGCTAAAAGCAAGGGGAGCCAGGCCTGGCATCTGGGAGCTGCAGCACCTAGCTTCCTTCCTCCCATTCTTTTCACCCACCCCACCCAGTGCAGCAAGCCCAGCAATCAAGAAGAGAAGATCTTCCGGGAGACAGCCACCTCCAGCTGCTTCACCCCCAGGGGCATGTTCTCCTTGTTTTCTGGCCCAGCCTGCTTGGGGTGCTTGCGGAAATAGCAGGCTCGGCAGACGGAGTGGTACTTGTCTGCTCCTCCAATCACTTCCACCTGGCAAGAGCATCATAGAATCATTTAGGTTGGAAGAGACCCCTGGGATCATCAAGTCCAACCATCAGCCCTACTCTACAAGTTCTCCCCTACACCAGATCCCTCAACACCACATCCAATCTACTCTGAAACACAGTCAGGGATGGGGACTCCACCACCTCCCTGGGCAGCTGATTCCACTGACTGACCACTCTCTCTGGGAAAATTTTTTTCCTAATGTCCAGCCTAACCCTACCCTGCTGCAGCTTGCAGCCATTCCCTCTCCTTCTATCGCTCATTGCCCGTGAGAAGAGACCAGCACCAACCTCTCTCCAATGCCCTTTCAAGCAGTTGTAGAGAGGGATGAGGTCTCCCCTCAGCCTCCTCTTCCTCAAACTAAACAACCCCAACTCCCTCAATCCATCCTCATAAGCCTTATTCTCCAGGCCTCTCACCAGCTTCGTTGCCCTCCTCTGTACTCGCTCCAGCACCTCGATATCTCTCTTGTGCTGAGGTGCCCAGAACTGGACACAATACTCAAGG
>VZTM01016973.1:365793-381079 GCA_013400555.1 Jacana jacana
CGCCGGCCGCCGGCTTCGGGACCGGGACTCTGCCTACCCGCCCCGGGGTAGAGATGTCCCCGTTCCCCGACGGGCCGAGGAGTACCGGTGGGCGGCGGGATGGCCGTGACAGAGGAGCCTGACCCGTCGTCGTGCACGGGGTGTGGGTGGGAGAGAGCAGCCCCGGGGGTCTTTGTCCCCGCATCCTGCCCAGGTGTGCTCCAGCTGTGCCGAGGTGATGGTGCCAGCAGTGCTGTGGGTTTTCCTTCACAAGGTGCAGGAGGCACGGAGGGAGCAGGGTCTCAAAAACCCCCGTGGGGCAGCAGGGGCGTAACAAGGGTCCCAGGAGATGTGGAACGGTCTAGGGAAAAAAGTCCCTCTCCTGGGAGACCCCAGCACAGCCTGGCCCCTGGGGCTGCAGGCAGAGGGGCAGCAGGAGGTTGGGGCCCCTGTTGGGACGGGGTCCTACCTGTCCCTGGCTGAGCTGGAGCACTGTCCTGCACGGGGCTGGGGGTGCTGGGACCCGGCTCGTGGGGTGCCTGCAGCTGAGCCTGGCCATGGCTCAGAGGTGCATGACCCAGGGCAGGGGCGTGGAGGCCAGCTGGGTGGCTCAACAAGGGAGCAAACCACAGCCATGTCCTCGGTGAATGGCACACAGGACCTTTGGCTGCACGTGGCAGGTTGGGGTTGGACCCATGGGACATGCCCTGTGGCGAGGAGTGGTGCAGGGGGCTGGGAAGGTCCCCTTGATCCTGAGCTTGGGGACACCCTGCGAGAGCACCACTCTGGTGATGGCTCGGGGCTGGGTGGCTGTGTTGGCTCAGCAGCCCTTCCCTGGAGCTCTGTTGTGTCACTCCTGCTGGGTGGGCAAAGCTTAGGGCTGGCTGGTCAACTGGGAGCCAGGTCTCTGTGTCGGGAGCAGTACCAGGCCGTCCCCAGCCATGCCCTGCTTGCCGCCAGCCCTGGCCCCGTGCTGGCTGCTGCACTGGCCGAGCCAGGGCTGAGGTAAGTGCTGTAATTGTTTTCTCTGTGGCCCACGATGAATAATTGAGAGGTCTTTGAGGAGAATTAATTAGCCCGTTTATTGGCAGTAAATGCTTTTCTCCAGATGATGAAATAGATCCTGAGCCACACGTGGGGCAGGCGAATGCAGGTCGCTGAGGCTGCTCCAGAGCTTGCTGGTGCCAGGGCTGTGGGTCAGTTGTGCTGGTGCCCTGTGCCCACCATGGGGTTGGCATGACGGCACTGGATCCCATGGCCCCCTGGCAGCTCCATGTGCTCAAAGCTCACTGTCCTTATGGCCAGAACTTGGTGTGGGGAACCCAGCATGGGTGGGAGCAGGGGACACCAGGGGTGAGCAGGATCCCGTGCCAGCCCTGCGCAGAAGCTCCTTCCAAGCTGCTCTGTGCGGGATGGACTGGTGGATCCCTCTGGGCCAGCCCTGGCAGAGCTCTGCCCCACGGTATGGCATGGCACAGCACCAGGGGGCTGGCTGGTGGCCCTGGCAGAGGGGTGGGAGTGATCCACAGAGCCCCTCGGCTGCCTGAAGCTGTCAGCTGAGCAGTGCTGCCCTTCTGAGCCAGCCCTCAGTCACCCAGTGCTGGCACCCCAGTGTCCCCATGTCCTTATGGTTTACTAGTGCCGCTGTGGTGGTGAGGGCAGGGCAGACCCCGGTGCTACAGCATGGGAGCCCTCTGCCCCTTACTGTGCCCCCATGACTTCGAACTCCCTCCTGGCTCACAGTCCATCTTGGGAGCTCCCTCCCTGTGCAGACCCTGTTATATCCCCTTGCGTCTCTTTCCTCCTGGCTGCCAAGCTGGTGCCAGCTTGGGGCTTGTGGCCTGCACCTCCTCCTCCTCCTCCTCCCCTGGGTGTGAGGGGAAGGGCCCTGCATGGGCAGAAATGCTTAAACAAGGATTTCCTTGTTGCTGCACGAGCTGTTTGCCTTGCTCCCAGGCCAGCCGTTAATGAGGTTTGGCAGGAGGCACTGGCAGCCCTGGCCATTGGATTTCTATAAATCAACTTGGTGCTAATGCGTGGGGCTTGCTGGGATGGAGCTCATCGGCCTCGGTGCATGGGGACCGCAGCCCGCAGGCAGCTCGGGGCTGGGATGGAGCTGCTGCTCACCCTCCCCGTGTGGCACCACAGACCCTGGGGCTCACCAGCAGAGGAGGGTCCAAACACAGCCTTCCCAGCCTGCAGGGCTGGGGTTGCTCTGTGACACTGAGGCATGAACATCCCCCCCAGTTTTAGAGTGGCTGGATTCGGGGCAGACTGGATTTGGTGGCTGCAGCCACTTGGGGGCCATGGGAGCACCCCCCCGGGGCGTGGAGCATCCTGGCGGGCGGAGAGGGGTGGGGGCTGTGGCTGCTTCCCAGCAGGCAGGTCAGAGTGGCCCCTCCAGCTGTATGTTTCCCGGAATGGCAGAAAGCAAAATAAAGCAGCTTCCCACAGCTGAGGTCCCACCGAGTCCTGATCCTTCCCCACATCCCCCACCCCCTTCCCCCAGACCCGGGGAAGGCCGCTGGGTTCTCATCGCGATGCGATGCAGGGTGGAGGATTGTCTCTGCCCCCCTGCCTGCCCTGCCTTGGAGTGGGGAAGCAGGGGCTGGAGCTGTGTCCCCCACACCCCCTGAATCCCCCTGTCCCTGGGGCAGCCTCAGGCATGCAAAGCAGGGCAGGCAAATCAGCCATCCCTCCAGGAAGCATCGCTGCAGCTGTGGCTGGTGGCTACCGCATGGTGGCTGGCCCTTGCCGGGAAGCAGCGCCGTGGTGGTGGCAGGAGCTGCATGTGGGCATCTTGCACTGAAGCTGCCCCGTGGCCACTGGTGCAGGGAGGCTAGTGGGTCCTGCCACCCCCATGTAGCCCTGGGCTGTCCTGCCTGGGGTGGTGGTCCCTTCCTTCCTGGGGACATTGGCCATGTAGGACCATGCCCGTCTGGGAGCCTTGCTGGGACGCCCAGAGCGGGGCACAGCGGACATTCACATCAAGAAGGGCCTCCTGGGAATGGACTTTCATGGATTTTGCTCCGGGCAGCTCTTTGTCTGGAAGAGGAGGCGCCAGGAAGCGGAAGCTGTTATCTCTGGTTTCCCACAGCCATCGTGGCCGGGTTGTTTGCTCTCGTCACCTGCAGGATGGTTTGGGGAACAAGCATGGCCCTGTCCCCCTGTGCCACACTGGCTGCAGCATGGCTGCCACGGCTGCAGCAAGGGCTGGGGCTCACTTTCACTCACAGGGACTCCTGCCAGCGTCCTCTGGCTGCTGGGTTTGTCTGAGCCCTCATCTCTCCTGTGTGCCAGCCATCCCCCACCCCGGTGTGCCAGCAGAGCCGCCCAGGGAGAGTGGGCAGGTTGGGCAGCAGTGGCTTTGAGACAAAGAGGGGGCTGCGGGGTTGGACTCAGCTCCCCTGGCTGTGGGGATCAGTGGGGCTGAGGCTCTGCGGGGGCAACAGAAGGATGCTGGAGGGAGCAGGACCATGAGGTTCCTGTGGCTGGAGCATATGCCAGGTCCTGGGGGGCTGGGCTGAGCATGGGCAGCCCCTGTTCCTGCAGCCCCCTGTACTGCAGAGATGCCGAGAAAGCAGCGAGGCTGTGCCTGGGCAGAGGCTTGGGGAAGAGCCACCAGTCTCAAAGGTGATGTTTCAGTTCCTACTCTGAGTGTGCTTCCCCCCTCATCATCAAACGCCCCTGCTCTCGCTCTGAAAGAGAGTTTCTGCAGTGTGGAAACTGAGAGACACCCTGGGTCCCGGCACAACCCTGCTTGACTGGTCCCGGCACAGCCCTGCTTGACCGGCTGGGCTCTGGTGGGGTCACCTCTGGCTGCCGGGAAAGCCCTGGCCCCCTCCCCGCCTTCTCCCCTCTCCCCCAGCCCTAGCCTGGCCCTGGGGCTGCAGCTACTTATGCCAGGACAGCTCAGGCTGGTGGTGTCCCCCCGGCTCAGCAGTGTCCCCCTGCAGTGCCCCACAGCAGGGTGGCACTGGGATGGTGGCAGGGGCAGTGGGTGTCCCCAGGAGCTGCCCCTCCATCTGCAGCTGCATGCCTCCACCAGTGTCTCCCACTCTTCTCCCATCATTTTGGGGTGCTGCCAGTGCTGATGGGGGTGGGATAATGGAGACAGAGGGACAGTGCTGCTGCCGAGATGGCTCAGCCACTGTGGCTGGGACCCACCACTTCCCCTCTGCCAGCAGCCGCCTGTGGGTGCCAGTGCAGCTGGGGGCTCCAGACTGACAGCTCGGCAGCATCCAGAGCCACACAGGGCTGAGCACGGGCAGCACCAGGAGCCCACAGCCCCATGGGGACCCCCTTATGGCTGGGGCAGCTGTGTGGGGCACTAGGGAGTGCAACAGTATGGCTGGGGGGTATCCACACCACGCTGGGAAGCTGGGCTTGATTTGGTCCCCTCACTGGCTCCCGTGGTTCCCGAGACCACGCTCCTCGCTGTGGGCAGAGACCCTCCGTGCCAGGGTGCCCATGCCTGCCCCCCTCGGCTGCAGCTGCCAGGGCAGGGCTGGGAAAAGGAACCCGGGCGGGAGGTTGTGCAAGGAGGGACCCGAGCAGCCGGGAGGGCACGGCAGCCTCTTCGTGTTGAAATTCCACTCTCTTACAGAAAAGCCCCCGGGCAGAATTCCTGACAGGGGTGATTCATCCCCCGCTGGAAGCGATGACTTTGCCTCGCCAGTAAACCCACTTCAGCCCAGCAGAGGAAAGGGGCAGCCAGCGCGCCCGCTGTGGGGTGACGGGGTGGCCCCGAGGCCCATGGGCAGCTCTGGGGGTGCTGAGGAAGCCAAGGAGGGCCAGGGGCGGTGGGGGCTGAGAGTCACTGGCAGGAGAGGGGGCCACAAAGTATGGAACTGAGTCCCTGGCTCCCGTCCCTGTGGGGGCTTCTCCTGCGCTGGCTGCCACCCCAACCCGGTGCCACAGCCAGGTGCTTTGGGGGGACCCGTCCCCCGCCGGCGAGGGCATGCGGGACAGCCCTTTCCAGGAAGCGTGTGCGAGGGCAGCCAGGCTGCAGAGTTCCCGACAGCAGCTCTGGTTTTAATAACAGCAAATCAATGGATGCCCGATTCCGGCCAGAGCAAACTCCTGCGCTTCCTTCCCTGGCCTCCCTGGCCGGTGGCTTCCCTGCAGGACAGAAAAGACCATGATGGGAGCCCTGACCTTGGCCTCTGCAGGTGTGTTTCTGAGTGCCAATGGCCCACCCTGCCTGGACCCCAGCCCTGCCTGGCTTGGCTGCACCCCATGGTGAGGGGAGATGGGGGTTCCTGCGACCCTTGCCCAGCCCCATGCTGTGCCCACCACCCTGTGCAGGTGCTGCCCACAAGGCTGTTCCGTGGCCAGGCATTCCCAGCTGCTGCTGGCACCCCCCCCCCCTCAAGCCCCGCGCTGTGATTCAACCGCCCCGCTTCCCCACGGGGTTTGCACAAACCTCCCTGCTCTCCCTGCTCTCTTTGTGCTTGTTTTGAGAACAGATTAGTCATGGCTCTTAGCTGGCTTCCAGCAAACTGCACAACAGCACCATGGAAAAACGAGAACAGCAAAGTGATGACTCAGCAGGGCTCACACTCCTGTCCCTTGGGTGCCGAGTGTCCCCTGCTCCCATGTGGCTCTAGGCACCGGTGGGGACCACCCAGAGGATGGGGCAGGCAGGCTGAGGGGGGGTGTGATGCAAGGGAGGAGAGCCCAGGCAGAGCCTGGTTGGCTGCAGCGATGGGTGAGCAGGGTCTGGGGAGGTGCTGGGCTGGCTGGCAGGGCACTGGGTCCCCAGGATCCCTGGGGGTGATGGGCCCTTGAGCGCAGCCTCTGCCAAGTCCCTGAAACCCCTCCTGTGCCCAGCGAGTGGGGGCTCCCCTCCACCCCACCGGCACCCAACCCCTCCCCACCATGTGTTGGCCAGATCATCCCGCTGCCAGCAGCTCCCACCCAATGTCCCCATGAGGCTGTGTGAGCACCATGGCACAGAGCAGGCTGCTGGGCTCTCACTGGGTGCCAGCTCAGCTCCTCAGAGCTACAGGGAGTTTGGAGAGCTCAGCTGGCACCTCTGTGCACCGGAGCCCTCCTGACCAGCACCTGCAAGACAGGTCCGTGCCGGTGACAGGAATTCCTGGGGCGGGCCCTTACCGTACCTCACACCTCGCTCTGCAGCCCTTTATTGCCCTGCCTTGGCCGGCTGCCCGGCGGCACGGCACGCTGCCAAGTCTCTGTGCCAGGGTGGCTTATCGTGATCCCATGGCGCTGGACACAAACTGGTGTTGGCTGCCAAGGATGAACAATGTAATTGCTGGAATTACAGTAAAGTGCTCCCATTCCCACTCGTTAACTGCCGAGATGGGGCCCTTGGGTCCTTCTAGGGAACATCTGCTCCAGCTGTGCCCTCTGCCAGCCGCATACCCTGCTCTAGCCCAGTATGGAGCCACCTCCACCCCATGCCTCCAGCCTGGGGGGCACAGGCTGGAGCTTCTCTCTGCCAATGGGACCCGGGACCCATGGGACAGGCACAACCTGCCAGGCTAGGTGGCATCTTTGGATGCCCAGCGTTGTGTGCTGGTGGGGAGGGGGCAGGTGGGCAAGGCCAGACTGGGAGCAGCAGATGGAGGGTTCCACGTGTGGGAGCCCCATCCCTAGCTGTGTGTGTGGCATTGCTGCTGCCCACAATGGTGCCGGGGCTGAGGCCAGGGCTGATGTGAGGCCAAGGGATGCTCCGGGGCTGGGGTTTGGCACCTGCCCACGGCTGCTCTGCCAGGGTCATCCGAGGACTCCACACTCTGCTGGGCAAACACACCCAAGGCAGCTGGCAGCCTGCACCCGGAGCACCCATGGGGACCTCCCGTGACGTGCCGTCGCGTGCCCGTGCCCAGCAGTGACTGCAGCTGATGGCAGCCACCTCCCTGCTTGCTGCCAATGCAGGTGCAAGAGTAGTGTGGGGCTAGGCTGGGCTCACTGGCAGGAAACCAGAAGGGGATTGGCCTCATGGAGGGCGCAGGATGGGGTCTGCCTGTGTGCTGGCCACCCCCCAAGCCTGCCCTTGGCATGGCCATCCTGGGGACAGCACAGGTGGCATGTGGCAGTGGTTCCCTTGGTCCCCAGCGCAGTGGCTGGAGCTTTAGGAAGTCTCCCACTGCCATCCTCTGCCCCAGAGGAGCCCCCAGAGCCCCAGCACTGCCAGGGCTGGGCTGCTGCTCCCTCTGCCTTGGCCGTGTCCCCAGCCACGGGACGGGGCGGGGGGGCCTGTGGCTGCCATTGCCACAGCAACCCGGCTTTGTTTGAAACCTTCCTCCCAAATGTCAAGACTTTCTTCGGGCTCCAGCTGCCGCTGCCGAGATGAAAACTTCCTCCCAGGCTGTGGAAAGGCACTGGGGGAGGGCTGGGGGTGTTCCACTCTGAATTTCCCTGCCTGCATGGGCAGTGAGAGCTCTGCCCCGTGCCACAGCCGGTGGCCAGAGGGTGCAGGGCTTAGCCCTGGGTGGGTGCTGGATTGGGCAGGGGCTGCAGGGTGGTGGGAGAGGCTGCTCTCTGGCACGATCCTGTGGGGTGGGTGAAGTCTCTCAAAGACTGGGGCAGTGCTGGCTGGTGGGGCAGCAGGACCCCTGGTCCCCGCTGGGCGAGGGGAATGGGGAGCTGGTGGATATGGCACTGGGCGAAGGGGGCGGGGGGGCAGGCAGGGCAGCGCGGCCCCCGGAGCCGCTGATGGAAGGAGTGAGGAATCCGCAGCTGCTGGCTCCCTCCGCGCTGACGGCGGGTCTGGCTGGAGAAGCAGCAACAGAGAGGGGTTTCCATGGGGATGTACACATGCCTCTGGGCTCCTTGGCATCCTGAAATACACCCTGGCCTGGGCATGGGGGTCCTGCTGCCACCCCATGCTCCTCGCCTGCTTGCAGCTCTCCCCCAAGCCAGGCATGTGGTGAAGGGACTTGGGGCAGCCCCTGTGGCTAATGTGGCCACCGAGGCTCTGCTTCCTCTGTGCCAGTGATGGAATGGGTGACCACTGACTGAGCCCCTGCCATGGCCAGGGATCTCATGCCCTGCTGCGGGGCCGTGGTGTATGTGCCTGTATGTTCCCTGGGGCAGAGGGGCAGATGGCAGGATGCCATCGGACCAGTGGCTCCCAAAACAGCCCCAGGGCCGTGCTGCACAGCTGGAGCTCATGCTTCCTGGCAGCTTGCTGGGGAGCAGATGTCACAGTCCCTGTTCCCAACTGTCCCCGTGGTCCTGGCCCACAGAGGAATTGCCATGTAAGGAGCAGGTGGTGCCATTTACAGTAAGTCCCCGGCTGCTGCACACCCCTTTCCTGCATCCTACTGGGAAACGCGGAGGGGGATGTGGGAAGGTCCTGGCGCTGCGGAGCCAAGGCAGGAGGAAGTGCGTGAGGGGTGTGCCGCGAGGTCGGGGTGTTCATGGTGAGATCCCTGCCTGCCTCTGCTGCCCTGGCATCCACCTTCCTTGGGGTGACCACTGGGTCCTGGGTACAAGGACAGGAGAGTGACCAGCTCCCTGTGTGATGGCCCAGACGGCCCAGAGGGACACCTCTGAGGAGCCCCATGTGATACTAACCTCCATCCTGCCTTGGGCTGTGGATCGTGCCTGGCCCCATGGCTGACCTGTGCCATGGACTCTCTCAGTGCCTGCACCACAGCCCGTTCTGCAGCTTGGGATGCAGCCGACGTGGCCCTGGTGGGGCAAGAGGGTCCAAACAGGAAGGTCCCCTCCTGGCAGGACCACTGCTCCTGAAAGAGGGTGGGGCTGCTCTCTGCCCACTGGCGGAGGGGGCGGGCAGGGGGTCCCAGTGCGGGGCTGAGCTGTGCTTGTGGGTCTGTCCTACTCTCCAAGGATGGTTTCTGGCTGTGCCCTGCTGGGCTTCACCATGTGTCACCATGCCCAGCTGAGCACCCCCAGCTGCAGCGCTGCCTGCCCCACCGGGGGCTGCTGGCCCTGGCCTGCAGCAATCACAGGCTGCAGTTGTTTCCTGTTTTTGGGTCTGCAGATGCTGGTATGCACCAGAGCAGGTTTCCTGCACCCCCTGACCCTGCAGGGTTCAGCTTCACCATCCCGGCAGACACTTCCTTCTCATGCCAGTAACAAGCCGCTGGCCTGGTGGGAAGCGGTGGTGGCTGCCCCGTGCTTGCCCAGGGCGGGCAGGCTGGGGCAGGGTGGGGGGTTTCAGGGGCAGGAGGCAGCTGCCTGTCCCTCCCAACCACCCTCCTGCACCCCAAGCACCTCGACGGGTGTTCCTGAGGCCCTACTCGCTCTTGTCCTGCTCCGCGTGGTCACCATCACAGCAGGGAGGAGGTGGTTGCACTGGGCCAGGCTGTGCTTACAGCTGCAGTGAGTTCTGTTGGTTCTCAGCCTGTGACTCCCATGCTGCCTGGAGAGGTGTGTGAGCCAGAGGTCTCCCCACCAGCTGGGAATGGCTGGCCCCCTCCTACCTTTCTCGGAGTTGGTGCTGTGGGGTGACTGGTTAGGGTGAGGGCTGTGGGTTTGCCCAGCCCAGGGTTGTTCTGTGCTCAGAGCAGGCAGAGCAGGGATGCTGGACAACCTGTCCTGTCCTATCCTGTCCTTGCCAGTCCCAGCTCAGCCCTAGCACAGAGGAAAGACCATGGGTGGCCTCAGCCTCCAGCATGGAGAAGGACAGGGCTGGGGACACTGCCTGACAGGGTCCTGGTGCCAGTGCCAGTGCCTGCTCCATCCTGGGGCTGTTGCAGCACAGCGAGGAGACTGGGCACCCTTCTTGGTTGCAGGGTGGCCCAGCTTGGCTCACTGTGGTTGCCTCTGCGTTCACTGCCAGCTGGTCCTTGGCCTACCCCGAGTCCCTCTCTGGGGATACTGGGCAATCACCTGACTGCTCCTAGCCAGGCAGACAAGGAGCCAAGACCTCAGGATGAAGGGCGCTGCAGTGTTCCCTGTTTGGTGCTGTCTCAGTGGGCAGCCATGCTGTGCCCAGCCCTGGGAGACACAGGATGGGGTGACCCACAGGACAGCAGTGTCCCAGCCCTACTCCTGGCCCCTGCGCTCTGTTTCCCGTCCAGCTCCCAGCACCACCAGGCAGGGAGAGGGTCTAATCACCACCGAGAATTCGCCTTCCCCATCCAGGAAGCCTTTGTGGGGATGAGCTCGGTCTGCCCCGGCCATGGGGGGCAGAGGGGAACTGGTTGCCCATGACACGCTCGATCAGCCGCTTACGAAACACGGGGCCAAGTCCGCTTGGTCTTTTCTGGAGAAGGCGAGAGGTTTGTGAAACCTTCAGCAGGGATTTGCCCGTCGGCCGCTGCGTCACCGCTGCCGCGGGGTTGGGTTTATTCCAAGAAACCCGTGGGGCCGGCCGAGCTTCCCGGACTCTCGACTCAGCAGCCCGGTTGCAGCACTACCGCAGCCCAGGAGGGAGGGAAGAGGCCCCCAAATGGTGACATGGGTGCTGGGGGCCCTTCTGGAAGGGGGCAAAGCCAGGGCTGGAGTCCAGCTGCAGGTGTCGGGCATGGCCACTGCAGGCAGCCTGGCCACCCTCCCCAGAGAGCAGCTTGCCCTCACTCTGCTGGAGGTCTGGGGGTGCTCAGGCACCCCATGACCCTTGTTTCCCCATCCCCTGCTGTGCCACGTTCTGCCCGGGAGCTGCTGAGGCTCCAGGTCTCTCCCCAGATGCCATGAGTGTCGTGGGGGCGATGCTGCTGGCTGGCTGGGGGCTGCTGTGCCCTGTGGCACTGCCCCCCACCCCGTTCCCTGGTGTGGGGCCAGGAGCCACCGGTGCTGCCGGGAGCCCTGACGTCGGGGATGTGCCTCGGCAGGGCCTGGCGGGCGGCCACCCCTGTGCATGGACATTCCTCACATAGCTTCGGCGGGTGCCCGGGCAGGACGCGCTGCTTCCTGGCAGCCCACGAGCCACGACCCAGAGAGCAGCACCAAAATAGTCACTGGGATCATGCCGTGCCTGCGGCCTGAGCGGGTACACGTGCCATCCCTCTGCTCCAGGGCTATTCCTAAGGGAAGCCTTTTCCCAGCGGCTGGGGATCCCTGGTGCGGGATGCCCGGCGCGATGCCTGCGGTGCAGGGCTGGGGATGCTGCGGGGGGTGTGAAGCACAGGGTGCCCAGGCATAGCCTGCTCCTTGCTGCTGGTGGCTCGGGGGGGCTGCAGGGGGTTCCTTACACCCCCCAGACATTGTGCTCCTCTCTGGCCAGAGCTGTGGGTTTATTCCCGTGCCTTGTTCACACCCTCATGACCAGTGCTGACATGGGAGGAAAGAGCAGGGACCAGGCACTGCTGGGAGACCCCCAGAGGAAATCCTCTCCTCCTCCCCCCCTCCTACCTTTCTCGGAGTCTGCTCTGGGCCAGGCTGGGGTTCACCCCATCACACGCCACCTCCACATTCCCCTCCCAAAGCCAGGCTGGGGACAACCTGGGAGGCAGGAGGGACTCGCTGCCGAGCAGGGCTGTGCTTGGGGTTGTGCCATGGGTCAGCCTGGGCTACCAACTCGTCTTCTCTGTGCTCAGGGTGACGGGCAGTGTCCCTCAGTCCAGGGACAGTCTGCAGCCGCACCACGAGCCCGGAGCTGGGGGCAAGTCCTGTCCCACGGTGCCTTGGCCTGGCCAGTAGAGCGATGTCACGGGTCTCAGACACACCTGAGCACCGGGGCAGCACTTAGGCACGCCGGGCAGTGAGTCACCTCAGCAGGATCACCCCAGCACCCAGTGTGGCTTCAGGAAGCCAGCGCTTACACGGTGTTGTAAACACCATCCTGGCATCACAGCAGAGCCAGGGAGGGACATGCGTCACGCTGGGTGGCCCGTGTGGCCTTGGGGGTACAAGGGAGGAAACAAACCAGATCTGGGGCTTTTCATTAAAAAATAGTGCTCTTTATTATAAATTATGGAAACGCTTCCTTTCTGAATATAAATATAAATATGTGCAAAGTTTCATCTGAGTTTTGTTTTGGTTGAATTTTTCAAGCATGGTTTTGCTCAGCCCTCGAGGCTGGAGGTGAAGATGGAATCTTTATAAAAGACAGTGATTCACGTTGGCCTGTAAACATCCCTTTGGTTAAAAAAAATAAAAAATAAAAAAAAACACCAAAAAAATAGCCAGAAAACCCCAACTGCTTCTCCAGGCAGACACAGAACAGCGCTGGCAGGGTGACATGCTCCAGGGGAATCGGTGCCTGCGGAGCAGCATGCCCGGGGTCTGCGGGGAGCCAGGCAGAGGTGGGGTGCGACACTTGGAAGTAACGGTTTGGTGGCAGCACCGGGTCCCCAGGGGCTCCTTGCAGACGTGGTTGCACAGGACTCTTGGCAGCGTCAGGACACGCTGTTTCCTCTCTGGCATCACGGGATGTCACCAGGACCATTAACGAGCAGTGTCACCAAACTATGTGCAGTAACCCAGACCATGGAGCAGGGAGAATATTAAGGCTTAGTCCCCCCGGAAAATGGCAACGAGGGCAAAAAGGCAGCGACCTCCAAGTCTGGGGCCTGGTGTGAAAGGAGCTTCCACCCACAAGGAGGCAGCAAGAGGTAAAGTACAGTATGGGCAAAAAAACACTCTCCCCTTAAAACCGAGGAAAAGCGATCAGGCACTCGCTGGACTCCAGTGCTTTCCATTCTCTGGTGGCAGAAGGGGGTTCTTGCCAGGATACCCTCACTGCAGTCCCACCGTGGCAGCGGGGATGCAGCTGTTGAAGGGGATGTCCCCCCGTGCCGCGGGTGCCATCCTGGCTGCCCGAGCCCCACACGGGCTTTGCTGAGGGGCTCTCCCCGGCTGCTCTCCCTGGGTGCACTGTAACATCCACCGTCCGACCGGAGCAGCCTCCTTCCCCGTGGTGAGGAGGTGTCACACTTCCTCAGGGGAATCTCCACCAGCACAAAGGGCACCAGGCTGTGATGGCCACAGCCCTGGGCCCACTGCAGCTTGCCTCAGTCCCCCTCCTCTCCTTCCCAGAGGGAGAGGCTCGGCGTGCCCTGCGAGTCCCCGCACCGGTGGGGCATTGTGCCTGTCCCCTGCTCTTGTGCTTGTAGCGTGTGACCTCGTTCCGCCGGTCCCTTAGAGGGGGGCATCGTACTGGTCCAGGAACTCCTTGATGGGAGCCGGCAGCTGAGTCATCTTCTCATAGGAGTCCAGGTGCCCATTGACGGTCTTGCGGCAGAGGTGCTGCAGGGTGGAGACGCTGGAGGAGAGCGGGCGGCTCAGCACCAGGGGGATCTTCTCGCCCCCTGAGTAGATGTAGTAGGTGCGCTTGGGGTGCAGGGCCCCCCCCGGCTGCTCGGGGACGGCGCAGGGGGCAGGTGGCATGTAGTGATGTACCAGCTTGAGGACGCAGTCGAAGCGGGGCACGGGCTGGCTGCTGCGAGGGTCGCTCTGCAGGGAGAAGCTGCCACCCTCGCACTGGATGCGCAGGTTCTTGGTGCCCGACTCCGTCTTGACGCTGAGGGTGAAGAAGTGCCGCTGGTCCGAGCTGTCCCTGATGAGGAAGGTGCCGGCCGGCTCGGTGCTCAGCAGCAGGTTGGCCTCGCCGCCCGTCACCGTGCTCCAGTAGAAGCCGCTCTCCTGCAGCTTGCGCACGGTGTTCACCACCAGCTGGTACTCGCTCTTGGAGCTGAACGTCTTGAGGCGCAGGCTGGTGTCGAGGGGGCGGCTCATCCCGGCGGCGGGGAACTTGCTGTGGGTGACCATGGCGCAGGGAGCCAGCTTTGCGCGCTCGGGATGCTGCTGCCGGGAGCAGCGGCTGCTACACCATCACCTGTGGCAGAGACGGCGGCGGTGAGCCACGGCACCCCCGGCTCCTCCTTCCCCAGGGCACCAGGCTCTCACGTCCTTGGCTACTGCCCTCCTGGGGAACCGGCATCCCCGGTCCCGGGCTATCACCCTCCCCCGCGGGGCCCCGGCATCCCCTGACCGCAGCTGCAGCCCCGGTGGGGCACCGGCATTCCCGGCTCTCCCGCTCCCCGGGGAGCACCGGCATCCCCGGCTCTCCTCTCGCCGCGGGGCGCCGGCTCCGCTGGCCCCTCGTTATACCCCTCGCCAGGGGTGACCGGCACCCCCTATCCCGGGCTACCCCCTCCTGGGGGACACCACCATCCCCGGTGCCGGCCATCCCTCTCCAAGGGACATACCCGAGTCTCCCGCCTTCCCCTCCCGTTCCCTGTCCCCGGTCCCGTCCCGCCGCGGAGCAGCTCCAGTACCTGGGGCGCGGGTGCCGGGGCCGGTGGCGGCNGACCCCGAGCTGGGATTCGGGGGCGAGGGTAACCCCGGGACCCCCCCGGGCAGAGCGGCCGCAGCTCCCCCCACCCCCCTCCCGCCCCGGGCTGCAGGAGACCCCCCTCCGGGGTGGGAGTAATGCCCGCGGGAAGGTGATAGCCGAGGACCGGGGTGCCCCAGGAGGGCACAGTGAAGCCCCTCCACCTCCGCTGGGGGCACCTGGAGCCCTCCGGGCAGAGGCTCAGCTCACCGAGGTGGTTCGGGGCTGGGCTACGCCAGAGAGGGGCTGCCGCCATGCTCTGGGGTGGCAGATCCACTGTCCCCATGTCTCTGGCCTTTATTTCCAACGTGCTAAGCTGCCACTGGCCTTGGCTGCAGTCCCCAGGGGAAGACCCCCTTCCCAGTCTACACCTCTGGGGACAATAAGGGGCAAATCCTCCCCGAGGGCTCCCATTCACTAGCCACATGGCCACTGCTCCCAGGCGGCCATGCCCCACACGGGACGGTGCCTGTGGCCAGCGGCTGGGGATGGTGCTGGCTCCAGGAGCCCTGGGATGCTCCGTGCGGTTGGCGTTTGGCCCCAGCGCAGCCGAGGCGCCCGTCTGCGGAGCCATGGTGGGCCAGTGGGGAGCCACCACGAGGCCTTGGAGCCAAAGTCCTCCTTCCCCTGGCCGGGTGCCGCCAGCGGGGTTCTGTCCCTCTGTCCCCAAGGGATTTCCTTGTCCCTTTGCCCTGGTGGCCCCGGTGCCTCAGGAGAGCAGCGTGCCCGTCCTGGCAGAGCCGAAGGGGGGGTGTCCCCCTGTCCCCGTCCCCCCCCCCACTTCCCCACCTGGCTCTTTTCTGCTTTTTCATTGGGCCATTGGGCGTTTTCAAGCTGGAAAACTAAACAAAAAAAACCCACCCCGAACCGACGAGACTGAGTTTTTTTTTTGTTTTTTTTTTTCTTCTTTTTCAGGTCGAGTTTTGTTTTATTTTAAAAGAAGTTTTACATTCTGCCCTGGAGGAGCCGCTGCCTCTGCCAGTCAAGGGAATAAACAGGAGCGGAGCAGTTCTGGGAAGTCAGGCTGCGGTGAACCAAATGCAAACGAGCTGCTCTGGAGCCCTGCCCGAAGGCCGGGGGGGGTGAAGGGGG